>CM061132.1:17879032-18145369 GCA_030789695.1 Scilla litardierei | reverse complement strand
CTAACTACACTTATAAATGCCGAGGTATACCCAAGGTGACAATCTGTCCACTTAGGACTAAGTCCATTTTTTTGGCCTTCTAAAACTAGGGCTCTATACTACCGATGGTTCATCTAAGATTCTAAGGTCTCTACCCATCTTAAGATACGACTACTCCTATGAAGCATTACCCGTACTATCCTTATGCACGCCGCAGTGTGGAGACCTGCATGGGTCACCAACTGTAACGACCCGCTCTCCAGGATACCTAGGAAATAAGAATCCGTCCCAAGTATTCTTAAATCAACGAGTGTTACGGAGAAAGAGAGAAAGAAAGATAGCAAAAGAACGCTGCAGGTCACTACGCACGTGCTGGGAAGTACAAATAAAGCTCCATCACACATACAATACTGAGAAATAAGTAAATGTACAATATTTCATTTCATTAATACAATTATACATCTTTACAACACCGTCTGTACAAAAGAGGGTACAAAAGATGGAAGCTACATTGTGACGAGTATATTCTTATACAACTCCGAGTCCTGGCTCAACTTATACAACAACATTATAATCCTTCTCTCAACCCTAAGTACGAAGGTCCACCCGTAAAAGAAACACCAAAAGTACAAGTCTCTCAACGTACCCCTCGCCACCCAAAACTACAACTGTTCACCAAACTCCAAAGCTCCAGCTTCTATCACCATCCTCAACTTCACACAACCTGAAAAGTCAATGGGGACACGTCAACACATGACCCAGTAGAAACCCCTAACACTCTAGTAGAGCCCAGTTTTAGAACTTGGTCTGTCTATCTAGGGGAGGGTGGTCTAACAAGTAAGGTTCATGTTGCATAAAAGTGATTACATTCCAACATGCGAACTTAGTAATAAGAACTTGTAAAACATGCATATGAAACCATATTATGAAATGCAGATATAGAAAGGAAGCATAAGAACATGTTACCATGGGATAGCAGCATTAAAGTAAACAAAAGTAAGGAGACATGAGATAACAACATTTATAAATTAAAGACAATTACTTTAAGTCGTTGATTCACATATTTGGAAACTCGTGTAAACCGCAGGACGCTAAGGAGTCGGACTTCACCCAAGGTGGGTGAAAAATGGTACCTCAACCAGTGACACGAGCACTGGAGGGGCCTCTTGTAACTCTGTACCCGAACGGGGCAAGGTATTAGAGCGAGACTCATCTCGGTTTTTATGTCGGACAAACAGAGCAAACCATCATTTACCGTCATGGTGCGACACGAGCACACCAGCGACCTCTCTAGCCCTCTCCAACTCCCCTTCTGGGGGCAACACATCGGGCGAGAAATCATAATTCATACATCCGCTCCTTAACTCCTAAAGTTTACCCGTGTTTCCCCCAAACCCACATCCGGAGTCTCACCCATTTTAGAATGGACTGAGCTCCCGATGTCAAACTCTTATCCTCACTCTCAGTTTTTAAAGTATGTCTTCGTTTGTCAACAAATCATCTAGCGGTCTCGACTACCGCTTTTAACCAACTTTTAATAAATATCATCATCATCATCATCATCATCATCATCAACTCAATTAAAGAATTGCATGGAATATCATCACAAACTCATCGTTATGAACATACTAATGTGAGCATAAAAGCATAAACAAATTGAACTTAAACATTATTAACATAACGAATATTTCATGAACCATCTGCAAAACTACATGTATCAAGAGCATGTCATTGAGAACATGATTAGCACAAACAAACTTAACTTGAAACAAAACTACACCATGATAAGTGCTAAGCAAAATTAGCATATGAATCTGTCAAAACTATTATAGCAAAAAGAACATCACTTTTAGTCTTTCTACAGTCAGAATTGGTCTCTGGTCCCTTCACAAAAGCTGAAGATATGGGTGTTTTCCATTCGCTGACCAATTTTCATAAACTCAGTTGACATATGTGATTTATGGTGGATTTTCTCCTGACAGTTATATTTTTAGAATTCTGAATCAGAAACTGAGTTCAGTTCAAGTCCATTTTGCTACAAGTTACAGACAGAATTAAAATCTAAGAAAATTATGAATTGAAGATCTTGAAGTCAACTTTCCAACGGCATCAAGATCATAATATTTTATAAAGTGTGCATAGATTTCTACTCGTTTTACTGAAAGGTGTCAAAACTGTCTAAAACAGACCAGTTTTAGAAACTTAATTTTTACTCTATTTTTCAGTTCGAATTTGCAAAACATGTAAAAATGAAAGTTGTTAAGGACTTCAATATGTACAACATATATTGTTTTCATGAATTTCTACGTAGCCAATTAAGTGCAACAATCTACCAAGTATCAGCCAATTCTGTGTAAATTTCAGCATGAAGTTCAAATCTTAATTTCTACACAAAATCTAAAGAACTTGCTAATTAATTAAACCCTTAGTTCTAAAACTAAACCCTACTAAGGTGATAAGAATTTCTACCTTGCTAGTCCTCCAAATAATTTCTTTGGCCATTCGTATTTCCTTGAAGAATTCTTGGGCCTCCTAATCTCCTTCTTCAATTTCCATCTAGCCTTCAAAATTGGGATTCTTGAGGTATTTTGGGGATATTTTTGGTGTTAGAATGATGAGGAAAAGTGGGGGAGCTTGGTGGTGGAGTGGGAGGAGCAAATGATGGTGATGGGAGAACCAAGAGGTGGTGCAAATGGAGGAGGGGAGAGGGAGAGATGAGTGAATGAGAGAGTATTTTTGGTTTCTTTGGTTTTGTTTTCCATTTTCTTTTCTTTTTCTTATTTTTGAAAATTTCTCCATCCTCCACCTCACCCCACAAAATCCTCATCAAGAGACACCTAGCTTTGTGGTAGGTGTAGAGTACCATGGGGATGACACCTAATTGTAAGTTAGGTAAGAATAAACCTCCTTATGACACCTAGCCTAAAGAGGTGTCATTACATGACAAATTAGGGTTTTCAATTTTTTTATAAATAAGAATACATGTCATAATACTAGATACCATCAATTATACATGTATTCATTCATGTACTCTTCATTTAATAATTCCAAATGATGAGTTAACATTATTTAAAAATAATTTCTACACCAAATAATTAAAGAAAAATACGTGCATACTCCCAAAAAAATCATACACACGTATCTACGCCCAAAAATACCTACATATATACGTATATAGGGATACGGGTATTACAGAAACAATATCACCTATAGCCTTGAAAATATCGGAATTATAGCGCAAGGTTGGTGATGGAATCTCCAAGGTTCAAGATATGAATTGTAGTAGAACACTCTTGAAAATTGTACTTTCTAAAAGGGCAGAATTTCTGCAGAGGTTCCCCTATGGAAATCTGAAAATCACACACTTTCTAGAGAGAGAAAGAAAACTTGTAACGGTCGGTATTCACTATTCGTAATACGGATGTGCGTATAGCAATTTCAGGTACCTGATTGGTTTTATTGCTTTGTATGTGAGTCGTGTTGTTGAGTCGATAGGGCCGTAGCACATTGGTTGTATCCTTAGCAAGCCGACCCCCCGACGTGTGCCCAACTTGGAATTACTCTCGCCTTTGGATCCCGTACCCTTTATACGCTTTACGTGCACGTATTTATTTTAGACTTTGTCTGTATCCAAACCCTATGGTGTGATATGTCGTTGTGACCCTCTCGGAGGGTATTAAACTGTGGAATTCATTTGGAACGACATTTCAAGGGTTGTTCCCCCACGGTTTGACCTTGTTTGATGAGACATCGCGATTTTCACTTTTACCATGATGCCTTTCTATTTTTAGTTTTATCTTTCATCGTCGAGATTGTGATCCGTCTCTTTGGTTTTGTTTTTCTCGTCGACACGGTCATGCCAGTATTTATTTCACAGTTTTTGGGCTTCGTTTGACCTACCTTCACTTTTTTCCCAGTTTAATTATTAGTTAGCCCCTAATTTTAATAATTTTATCCCTCTAATTATTTTTAATAATAATCTTTATCTCTCCCCTAACTTTGACTTAGCCTTTTCCCATGCCTTGCCGCACACAACCCAGGGAGAGAGATGGTGAGAACTTGGGTTTTAATCTTATTATAACAATATCTTATAACCCTAACTACCCACTAACCTATAGCCCTAGACCTAGCCCCCATATTTCAGCCCTCATCTCTATTAAAATAATGACCTAGGGCAACTTGTTTCACCGCTATCGCATTTCAAACCCGCCGCCTCTACTTTTTCACGCAGCTTCAACTTTTCACGCAGCCGCCCCCTTACATCGAGTCTTCTTCCTCAAACCCGCCGCCGACCGGACTTAGCCGCCCCATTCTCCGCCAGACGTGAGCTCAGTGCCGTCCAGGCGCTGCTGCTGCGGCGCAGGGAGCTCAGCGCCATCCAGGCACTACTGTGGCAGCGCAGTCAGCCCAGCGCCACCCGGCACTGTCCTCAACACTTTTGACGACGTCCTCGCACGACGGTGCCGCGGCTCGTCTTCTCCTTCACTCCGCAGACCGACGCCTCCACTCCGCCGACGTACGACGGCAACTCAGGCGCCCTCGTAGCCGCCCACGACGCTGCTCTTCGCAACAGCGCGCACAGCGACGCTCGATCTCTCCAAGCGCCGGATCTCCCCTCGTGTCCCTCCTCCGCCTCCCCACGCTGTAACCCCACCGTAGAAGCCGTCGACGTCCCCTTGCCTTCACCTGCAACCAACGAGCGAAGCTACTTGAGGTTAGCTTGCTCTCTTTTTCTGTTAGGTTGTATATCCATCTGTTTGGGTTTTATATGTTAGGTTATGCTGTTAGATGTATATGCCTGTAAGCTAATATGTTGTACTAAGTTATTTTAATATTACGTTTTAATAATTGCACTACCTGTATAAATTAGTAAGTAAACGTTATAATTAGTATACTGAAGTTAGTCTTGGTATTATTATCACTCATATATCATATATTCCTTGAGGTACTACTGTCAACTTAGATTAATGTGGTTGTTGGTTTGTAATATGTATTTTTTGTGATGCATGTACGTTAGCTAGCATATGGCCAGCTAGTAACCAATTTACATCTTACTAGTTAGTCATGTTAGTTAGTAATGATTATTCTTATATAAGCTACAGATATAATAATGAGTTAGATTAAAAGTGTAACTAGCAGGTCATATATTTAATGTAGTGGACACATGAATTAGTTTTAAATTTTTATATTTTTCCCCGATGTAATATTATATCCTTCTCGCAGATATAATACGTTTTCCTTGCGACTCGTTGCCGTTCCCGAGCCGACGCCGTACCTTACACGATACCGGAATCCAGCCCCTGACGTCGCTACCCGACGTCAGTGTAGCTCTCGCATCGTGTGAGGGTATATTTCTACATGTAGGAACCCCAACCATCACATGTTAATTCAAGATTAAAAACAATTATTTTTACTGTTTTGTAACTCACTATTCCAAGATAATAATATGGGACTGTAGGTTGATTGTTGGACCGAGCGTGGGAGCTCTGGACTTTGTGAATCTGTGATTAGACTTTGAGAATTGTGATACCAGCACATGTTTCAGGCAAGTGAAACTTGCCAGTTCTTTGTTTAGGTCGTGCTTTAGGGCATTTCTTGTTTTAGGCGTAAAAGAGACTAGGCGACGAAATGATACTCGCCTAGACGCAACTTTAAGATCTAGCTTGACAAAGAAGCTAAATCTATCACACTGCCATGTCATTCATGCATTTCTGCCTGTCACGTTTAAATTTTCATAACTGCATGCTCTTTACTTGTACTCCGCCTGTCACGTTTAAATTCCTTATCTGTACGCACATTATTTGTAATCTTGCCATGCCATGCATCATTCCATGCTTGAATATTTGTTTTCGTAGCACACGCTACTTGTACTTCCTTGTTCAGGCTAGGCACCTGCGTTGCAGGCACAACCCTATGCCAAATACACTTCCTGGCTCGTGATCCAGAAGCGGGCTACATGTGTTGGTCAAAAGCTAATGCCCGACTTGTTGCGGCTAGGCACATGCGTTGCAGGAACAACCCTATGCCAAATATACTTCCTGGCTCGTGATCCAGAAGCGGGCTATATGTGTTGGTTAAAAGCCAATGACCGATTACACGTGGAGGGGTAGGGTTAAGCGACCACTCAGCGTAGAAGTGTGCCCGTACAGCCACTTCAGCTGTAAGGCGTAAACTCTGAGCACGACATGTTACTTGACTTGTAAAAATCCGTGTGAATATTATACTTGCTACCATGTCATACCTGTTGTCATGTTATACTTATTGCCATGTTATACTTGCTGCCATGTCATACTTATTGCATTGTCTCACTTGTTGCATCCATGCATTAAACTGTCATGTCATCGCACATTTTAGAACTGCTAGGTTGCTTTCCTTCTTTTAGTTTCCTTGCACAAGTCTCTTGTAGACTTGCTGACATGCACCCTCGTCTCTTTGGGTGTCGCATGTTAGTTGCTGAGCCAGTGCCCGTTGCTGAGGACGAGATGTTTACTGACTTGGAGCCTGGGTCCACTATTGACGTGGAGTTCGAGGACACCGGCGATCAGTCGTAGAGACTTCTTTCTGTTGCTTTCAGCTTAGTTCTTGTTAGGTTGTCGGTGCGTAGCACCTTTTCTCTTTCCTGTACCTTCGTTTATTTCTGTTGGCCGGGGCCTTTTAGACTTTTCTTTTAGCCTGGTGGCATTTCTGTGATGTTGAGATTTTATTTGTGGACATTCTGAGATTGGAATAATATATCTGTCTCTTTTCTTTTATTATTATCATTGTTCTTTGTCGCATCTGCAAGGACCTATACTTGGTTAATGCAGATGCTTTACAGACTGGAGCATCACAGCTCCAAGTCTGAGCGGACTTCTCACGCCCCGTCTCCATTTTAGGGAAGCGGGTCGTGACAGGTTTTATTGGTGGCACATGCAGGTCCCTCTTGCAACTGCGAATTATCGGAACAACGATAATAAAAAATAGAATGTCCATTAAATAAATTAAACCATCCAAATCATAAGCCCTGAGTCTAATTTTTATCGTTTCCTATGTCTTAGGTGGCTGGTAGACGTGTTGCCCGAACATCTATCTCAGCTTAGTAGGGAATCCATTAGATCAGGACTATAGTAAGACTTAGTTAGACGTCTGTGCTTGCTAGTTAGAGGTCCCTGATTGTTAGCTAGACACCATGCTAGAAATTGATATAATCGTCTTAGGAGTTATCTTAGTGGTTCTTGCCTAGCTCTGATCATATTAGACTTCTAGAAATTCTTTAGTCGTTCGCTTAGGTTCATCGATTTTGGGCCAAGCCGGACGCAGTTCACTACAGCCTAGACCTGTCACGCCCCGCTTCCCTAAAATGGAGGCGAGACGTGAGAAGGTCCGTACGGGAGTGGAGCTGTGAAGCTACACGCCCGATAAGCGTCAGTAAAACGAGTGCAGGTCCCTGTAACCACGAACAGAACAAGATAATAACACAAGGAGATACAGAAATAAAATTCCAATCTCAGCATTGTCCAAAACATTAACATTTAGTTCAACATCCAGAAAAGCCACCAGGCTAAAAGAAAGAGTCTAGGCCCAAACATGGCCAACAAAAGCCAACACGGCACAAAGTATTGGTGCTACGCACCGACAACTAAAGTAGTCTAAACAATGACACAAACAGTCTCTACGACTGATCGCCCGTGTCCTCAAACTCCTCGATGAACGCGGGCTCTAACTCAGCGTCAGCGAACACCACGTCCTCAGCAGCAACATCAGGCTCAGGATCTAACATGTGTCACCCAAAAGAGTAAAGGGGCACATGTCAGCAAGTCTAAAAGAGACTTGGGCAAGGAAACTGAAAGGAATGTAAACTAACAGCCTAGCAGTTATAGTATGATGCATGTCAAGGCAAGTTTAGTATGCAAGTAACAAATAATGTAAAGTGCAAGTAAAAAGTAGCAAGTAAGGCATGGATGACAAGTTTTACGAGTATAAACACGGACAAGTACAAGTCAAGTAAATCACGTCAAGTAAACACGTCGTGCACAGAGATTACGTCTTCTGGCTAGAGTGGCGGATCAAGCCAACTCGTAAACTCAGGGTGTGATATGTCGTTGTGACCCTCTCGGAGGGTATTAAATTGTGGAATTCATTTGGAACGACATTTCACGGGTCGTTCCCCCACGGTTTGACCTTGTTTGATGAGACGTCGCGATTTTCACTTTTGCCGTGAGGCCTTTCTATTTTTAGTTTTATCTTTCGTCGTCGAGATTGTGATCCGTCTCTTTAGTTTTGTTTTTCTCATCGACACGGTCACCCCAGTATTTATTTCACAGTTTTTGGGCTTCGTTTGACCTACCTTCACTTTTTTCCCAGTTTAATTATTAGTTAGCCCCTAATTTTAATAATTTTATCCCTCTAATTATTTTTAATAATAATCTGTATCTCCCCCTAACTTTGACTTAGCCTTTTCCCATGCCTTGCCGAACACAACCCAAGGAGAGAGAGAGAGGGTGAGAACTTGGATTTTAATCTTATTATAACAATTTCTTATAACCCTAACTACCCACTAACCTATAGCCCTAGACCTAGCCCCCACGTTTCAGCCCACATATCTATTAAAATAATGACCTAGGGCAACTTGTTTCACAGCTATCACATTTCAAACCCGTCGCCTCTACTTTTTCACGCAGCTTCAACTTTTCACGCAGCCGCCTCCTTACATCGAGTCTTCTTCCTCAAACCCGCCGCCAACCGGACTTAGCCGCCCCATTCTCCGCCAGACGTGAGCTCAGCGTCGTCCAGGCGCTGCTGCTGCTGCGCAGCGAGCTTAGCGCCATCCAGGCACTGCTGTGGCGACGCAGTCAGCCCAGCGTCGCCCGACGCTGTCATCAACGCTCTTGACCCGTCCTCGCGCAACAGTGCCGCGGCCAGCCTTCTCCTTCGCTCCGCAGACCGACGCCTCCACTCCGCCGACACACGGCGGCAACTCAGGCGCCCTCGCAGCTGCCCACGGCACTGCTCTTCGCAGCAGCGCACACAGCGACGCTCAATCTCTCCAAGCACCGGATCTCCCCTCGTGTCCTTCCTCCGCCTCCCCACGCTGTAACCCCACCGTAGAAGCCGCCGACGTCCCCTCGCCTTCACCTGCAACCAATGAGCGAAGCTACTTGAGGTTAGCTTGCTCTCTTTTTCTGTTAGGTTGTATATCCATCTGTTTGGGTTTTATGTGTTAGGTTATGCTGTTAGATGTATATGCATGTAAGCTAATATGTTGTGCTAAGTTATTTTAATATTACGTTTTAATAATTGCACTACCTGTATACATTAGTAAGTAAACGTTATAATTAGTATACTGAAGTTAGTCTTGGTATTATTATCACTCATATATCATATATTCCGTGAGGTACTACTGTCAAGTTAGATTAATATGGTTGTTGGTTTGTAATATGTATTTTTAGTGATGCATGTACGTTAGCTAGCATGTGGCCAGCTAGTAACCTATTTACATCTTACTAGTTAGTCATGTTAGTTAGTAATGATTATTCTTATATAAGCTAAAGTTATAATAATGAGTTAGATTAAAAGTGTAACTAGCAGGTCATATATTTAATGTAGTGGACACATGTATTAGTTTTAAAATTTTATATTTTTCCCCGATGTAATATTATATCCTTGTCGCAGATATAATATGTTTTCCTTGCGACTCGTTACCGTTCCCGAGCCGACGCCGTACCTTACACGATACCAGAATCCAACCCCTGACGTCGCTACCCGACGTCGGTGTAGCTCTCACGTCGTGTGAGGGTATATTTCTAACTGTAGGAGCCCCAACCATCACATGTTAATTCAAGATTAAAAACAATTTTTTTTACTGCTTTGTAACTCACTATTCCAAGATAATAATATGGGACTGTAGGTTGATTGTTGGACCGAACGTGGGAGCTCTGGACTTTGCGAATCTGTGATTGGACTTTGAGAATTGTGATACAATCACATGTTTCAGGCAAGTGAAACTTGCCAGTTCTTTGTTTAGGCCGTGCTTTAGGCCATTTCTTGTTTTAGGCGTAAAAGAGACTAGGCGACGAAATGATACTCGCCTAGACGCAACTTTAAGATCTAGCTTGACAACGAAGCTAGATCTGTCACCCTGCCATGTCATGCATGCATTTCTGCCTATCACGTTTAAATTTTTATAACTGCATGCTCTTTACTTGTGCTCCACCTGTCACGTTTAAATTCCTTATCTGTACGCACATTATTTGTAATCTTGCCATGCCATGCATCATTCCATGCTTGAATGTTTGTTTTCATAGCACATGCTACTTGTACTTCCTTGTTCAGGCTAGGCACCTGTGTTGCAAGCACAACCTATGCCAAATACACTTCCTGGCTCGTGATCCAGAAGCGGGCTACATGTGTTGGTCAAAAGACAATGCCCGACTTGTTGAGGCTAGGCACCTGCGTTGCAGGCACAACCCTATGCCAAATATACTTCCTGGCTCGTGATCCAGAAGCGGGCTATATGTGTTGGTTAAAAGCCAATGACCGATTACACGTGGAGGGGTAGGGTTAAGCGACCACTCAGCGTAGAAGTGTGCCCGTACAGCCACTTCAGCTGTAAGGCGTAAACTCTGAGCACGACATGTTACTTGACTTGTAAAAATCCGTGTGAATATTATACTTGCTACCATGTCATACCTGTTGTCATGTTATACTTATTGCCATGTTATACTTGCTGCCATGTCATACTTATTGCATTGTCTCACTTGTTGCATCCATGCATTAAACTGTCATGTCATCGCACATTTTAGAACTGCTAGGTTGCTTTCCTTCTTTTAGTTTCCTTGCACAAGTCTCTTGTAGACTTGCTGACATGCGCCCTCGTCTCTTTGGGTGTCGCATGTTAGTTGCTGAGCCAGTGCCCGTTGCTGAGGACGAGATGTTTGCTGACTTGGAGCCTGGGTCCACTATTGACGTGGAGTTCGAGGACACCGACGATCAGTCGTAGAGACTTTTTTCTGTTGCTTTCATCTTAGTTCTTGTTAGGTTGTCGGTGCATAGCGCCTTTTCTCTTTCATGTACCTTCGTTTATTTCTGTTGGCCATGCTGGGGCCTTTTAGACTTTTCTTTTAGCCTGGTGGCATTTCTGTGATGTTGAGATTTTATTTGTGGACATTCTGAGATTGGACTAATATATCTGTCTCTTTTCTTTTATTATTATCATTGTTCTGTGTCGCATTTGCAAGTACATATACTTGGTTAATCCAGACACTTTACAGACTGGAGCCTCACAGCTCCAAGTCTGAGCGGATTTCTCACGCCCCGTCTCCATTTTAGGGAAGCGGGTCGTGACAAAACTTAAGAAAAGAGAAAGTGATAATTTTCGTGTGTTTTAGGCAGAGGTCTGGGGGTCTATTTATAGTCCAAAAAGTTAGTTTTTGAATGTTGGACAACTGCCTAAATTTTCAAAAAATTCTGAGCTGTTTTTCCAAAATTAGTCGACAAGTCAAAAGTATTAGTCGAATAACTAGTCTGCTAGACCAAAAATGGCTGTTGAAGTGTCCGTTGAAGGAGAACGGATATAAACTTCCATAAACTACCAAAAACGGCTAGAAACTGACAATATGAACGTTGGAGGGTAGTTTATATCTGCCGTTAAATAATTAGAAAATTATTTAATAGAAATCGGTTATAATAATTGACATTATAACTATTTAAAAAAATTGTCTGGTAGACCAGGGAAATCTATTAGTAGACTAGGAACAAAATTTTGAGAAAATTTCAGAAATTGATCTTTATGATTGGAAAATATATTTTGACCAAAAATTATTTTGTTTTTCTTAATAAAATAAGAAAAAGTCTATTAGTCGACTACGGGAAAGTGCTCGTCTGCTAATTTTCTGAAGTTTGGATTTTGAGGCTGAGTCTTAAAGAACTAAGATAGAGTATTATCAAGGCTTTAACAATCTAAAGTTTTACAAGAATAACAGATAAAATTACATCATCTTTCTCAATATATAAGAATTCATCGCTTGAGCTTCATCGTGCATTTTGATGCTTTTTCTTGCAATGTAACTTTGATGATTGTCATATGTGAGAGTTTGAGCTTGATAATCTGCATCCAAAAAAGTTAGTATACACACACATATATAAATGATTGTATCATCAAAAACTTTATGGGAAGAGAAACTTTATGTTTCCAACACCCCTGACCGAAGTGATGGCGGTGGCCCTGACTGACGGGCTTCTCAGAGACCCGCCCCTGGTAATGAGGACAAGAGTCGACGGGAAGAATATGCAGAAATATTTTCGGTACCACAACGAAAATAGCCACGACACTGACGACTGCTTCGCCTTGAAGAAAGATATTGAGCGGCTGATCCTGGGCGGGCATCTCCGGAGATTTGTCGACCCAGAGAGACCCGATCGCAAGAGAAGGGCAACCGCATGGCCAGATCAACCGACCCACGACATCGAGCAAGTGAGCCACCACAGGCCCGAGCCGGTTGTGCATGTGGATGTAATCTGTAGCGGGCCGACCCAGGGTGGCACATCAGCGTCGGTGAGGAAGGCGTATGCTCGACAAGTCATGACGACGGACGCCGGCACGGGGGAAAAGCGGAGAAGAGTGGCTCGTCCACCTATCTCCTTCTCTGATGACAACCTTGAGGGGGTCGAGCTGCCGCATGAGGATGCCATCGTCATTGAAGATCTCATCTCGTCGACGGTCGTGAGCATGCTCCTGGTCGACACAGGCAGCTCGTGTGACATCCTTCTCTTATCTACGATTCTGAAGATGGGGCTGGACCAGGCGGAGTTGAAGCCGTGCTTAGGCTCAATTGTCGGCTTCACCGGACATTCGGTGCCCATTGTTGGAGTGATCACACTGCCGGTCACACTGGGGGAGAGGCCGAAGGTCGTCACTCGAATGACGCAGTTCATTGTCGTCGACGTCACCTCGGCATACAACGGCATCATAGGGCGCCTTACATGACCTTCGTCGAAACTTTCCACTCTCTCCTACATCAGATGGTGAAGTTTCAGACTCCGCATAGGGTTGGACGGGTGAGGAGATCCCAGAAGCTCTCCCGAAGCAGCTACGTCGGATCCACCAAACACAAAAGGTCTGAGCAAGCCTTGTCGATCGACCTCCTTGACGATCGAAAGGACTTCGCTCATTAACGACCTGCTCCAGTGGAGGACGTAGAGGAGGTGCCGATGGCGGAGGTAGCAGGCAAGACGGTGTCGATCGGCACGAAGCTCGCCGTGGATCTGAGGGCAAGTATAATTGACATCCTCAGGGAAAATACAGACATCTTCGCATGGTAACCCTCAGAAATGCCCGGAGTCGACCCATCTATGATCGCTCACGAGCTACATGTCAACTCCGAAGAACGCCTAATCTGACAGAAGAAAAGAGGGGCAGGAGGCGAGAAGAAACAGGAAGCGGGCGAGGAAGTGGAGCGACTCTTGGAGGCCAAATTCATTAGAGAGGTGAGCTACCCTGAGTGGCTCGCTAATTGGTTGACTGCGAAAGGATGCGCACGAGGCACGCCTTCCACTCCCAAGCGTAGGAGTGTCAATGCAATAAAAATAACCGATGAGTACCGGGTCGGATCACAGGGACAAGTCGTTCTATATTCACAAAATTTGATCGATAACGAAAAATAAAGTGTGATTCAACCACCTCAACTAACGGTGGATGGAAGTGGGAAAATGTGTGTAAATCAACAAATCCTAACCTAAGTGGGTAGGGTTGTAGAACCAAATGTGGAGTAGGATAGCAAGGCGAGAAAGCATGGGTTGTGGGCTCACTAAGATTGGTGTTAATCAAACGCTAATTACCCGCGTATAACTCAATTGATCATCCGGCTAAGGGCACTCAATCGGAATATTTAGCGTTCAAGAACACAATAATTTGCAATATGGATGGATGTATTATCATGACACTAATCAAATTAGGAACATGGTATCTTCTCAAATTGTGCCCTCTCGGGACTTAAATAATCTAATTGTGCCCTAATTATACATCCAACATTAACATGAAATTGGGCAAGAGGGAATTAGGGCTAAAATTAGCAACCAAACACAATGAGTCACAAGCCAAGCAAATTAACACTACACAATCATAGCAAACAATAGGAAAATTGCATTCAAAATTAACCCAAGTTTCATACAAAAGTGAGATATTAAAATACAATATGAAATAGGGGAGATTTCACCCATGAGCACTTCCCTCCTCCTATTTGCCTTCCTCCAAACATCTCCAAGCTCCACCAAGCCTTCTCAAGCTTCCATGGCCTCCTCCCCCTTCCAAGAGCTCCCAAACCCTAAAAACAGCAAGAGAACCCAAAAAAACAGCAGCTCCCCCTCTCAAAAAACGAAGCTCCTCCTCTAATTTTTGCTACGGGCGCAAGTTCAAGGCATTGCGGGTCGGGTTTCGGGCTCCCCGACCCGCGTCCGCACGCATAGCGCCCGCTGCGCTTCAAAAAATGCGAGCTGGCCGGCCGCTGGGCCGGCCGCTGGGCCGGCCCGCTCCGTAGTGTGTGTGTGTGTATCTAAAACTGCGCGCGCCTCAGCCAAAAAACGAAGCGGGCTTGGCCCGCTCGAAATTTCGAGCGGGCCGAAGCCCGCTGCTGCTGCGTTACATTTTTTAAAATGTTTTTTTAAACAATGAAACGCGCGGCCCAGCGGCCCGCTCCAAGAGCGGGCCGCAAAAACAAATGGGCATGTAATGTTTTTTTTGTTTTTCCTTTTTAAAAATCCCGAAAATCCTCAAAATTGCTTCCTTTGCTTCCAAAATTCCCGAAAATTAGCTCCAATCTCCAAAAAATCTGGAAAAATTCTAGAAAATCCAGAAAAATCCCAGAAGTACCTGAAAAATATAAGAAGGATAAATTAGTTCACAAAAACCACATTTTATGTATAAAATAGGAGTAGGCTTAAATAAATCATGATATCACAAATACGCCCGTATCAAGACACAATTAACATGATATACACATAAAATGCCCAGAAATGGGGGGAATATGCAATTTATATCCCGAATCACACCCCCCAACTAGCTTTTTGCTAGTCCCTAGCAAAATATGCAATAAATTCGGATTAAATTGAAAAACATGCACCAAACTCAAATATCTTCATGGCACACCCAAAATGGTATTTCCAATTGATTCCAAAGCTAATATACTAAATGTATAAAAGTAAATAACAAATGAAACTCTCTTCAATCCAATTCAAAGAAAAGTAAGGCAATAAGCACCGTATCGCATGTGTCGGGATATATCACGATGTCAAATTTTCAAATTTTCATGGAAATGGCCAAAACCAAAGAAATTTCCTCTAAGTTGTGGGAGATGAGATTGCATCACTCATGTTGCTTATTTTTATCATTTATTTCATTAATTTTTCTTTTCTTTTCTTTTTTTCTTTTTTTTGTTTATGTTTTGCATTCACGCGATAACGCTATGAAATGCAAACGCGGCCCACTTTGCCTACACGCGATAACGCTATATAGGCAAAGGGATGGAATGATCCCCTAAATCTCATTTTTGGCGTCCTCCCCAATGTTTCGTGGGGCACCGGCTACTCAATTTGATTAGAAAGAAACATTCACGTATACTAACTTTCTTTTTCATTATCCAACATGAATTATTAACTCATCCACCCACTCCTAAGAAGAAAACGAAGCATACACAATTGGTCAAATCCAATCCAACCAAAAACTACATCATTCATCCCAACTCATGCAATCACTTACACCAAACTTTTCCCAAATTATTTCAAAGAGATATCATGATGTCTAAAATAGTTTCATATATGGCATATTAACATTTGAATCCAAATTGGAATAGAAATGAAACATGCCAATCCAACATCAAGAAATTTGATACCAAAATGACAATCCGAAAAAATTGCATGTCATGAAAGCATGTAGGGACAACACAAAGCAAGCGGCATATAGACAAGGAGGCCAAAATATGATATGCAATGAAAGTCATGGAATGAGGCGACACATGGAGGGATCTCAAAAAAATTAGCTCAAAATCCTAACAATCCTAGAGATTCTAACACTCTCCCCTCAACTTAAAATAAACATTGTCCTCAATGTTGGAAGAGTATTAGATCTCAGCAAAAGATCCTAGAAAAGAAAAAACACGAAAATACTAAAATAAAACATTTATTTATCTACACTATTAGAAAGAACACACCGTGGCAAATGGCGGATCTCGAATGTATAACGGTGGTGGCAACTGCTCGATCATATCCTTACGCTCCTCCGCGAGCGTATTTGGAGCTAGGCCTCCACCGGCCTCCTTGGATTCTAGCAATGCAACTCCCAGCGTCCCCTTGGGATAATATATGTCATATAGGAGACAAGCTGCATCAATCCAAGTCATGTCCTCATGCCCTGCAAAAAAAGCATTCCAAAATGGGTCGTCAGAAAAAAATTTAAGTGTAAACGACGACAATCTGAATCAAAAATATGCAGAAGTGCAAATTGGGATTCAGAAATGCAAGGCATGATATGGTGGAAACTTCCCTGAAATACGGTGATAGGTGTGGCATGATACGCTGCCTCAGGAGGAGGGGGAAGCGGCTGCAGAAGAGAATCTGGAGGAGACGACGGCTCAGGCTTAATGTAGACCATCTCACAATCGTCCTCGCTATCAGAAAGTGTAGGCTCTGTAGACCTCCCCAGACTATGAAATGTATCCTGAAAAATCTCCTCGATGACTAGCAAGTGCGCTCCTGAGGCGAGTGAAGTGACATCTGTGATAGGACTGGAGGTAGACTCGTCTCGGGCAAATCCAAGCACGCATCATCCTCGCCATCCCAGAAATAGTTCATCTCAGTCGTCCTCCCAAAGTACTCAACCGCCTCGACCTGCGAAGCTAACTCTGAAGTGGACTGTGGCTCAGGCTCCATGGTGTCCTCAATCTGCTCTAGGCCATCATGCACATCCGCTTCATCCTCAACCTCAAAGTGAATATGCATCGTGTCACCGTCGTGGTCGACACGCACTCCATCATCTATCTCCTCTGACTCCTCAAAATATATGTGCTCAAATTCCTCTATTTGGCCCCAATGCACCCTCTTCACAGGTTTTTCTTGGTATTCCATAGGGTCGCATTGGAAAGAGCCCTCAGCTGGCTCCTCAGGCTGGTCCAAGACCTGCTGCTCTGCATCCTGAAGTGGAAACTGGGACTGGCCATCATCCTCATATCCATGAATCCTCGGTCGAATAATCAAGGAACTCCCCACCGCAACTCATCTGCACAAAATCCCGCCCAGATGGCGATAATCCTGTGTAGAAGATCTGCAGAAGATGATCCTCGTGAAAGCTCTGGTGTGGGCTCACTAAGATTGGTGTTAATCAAGCGCTAATTACCCGCGTATAACTCAATTGATCATCCGGCTAAGGACACTCAATCGGAATATTTAGCGTTCAAGAACACAATAATTTGCAATATGGATGGATGTATTATCATGACACTAATCAAATTAGGAACATGGTATCTTCTCAAATTGTGCCCTCTCGGGACTTAACCAATCAAATTGTGCCCTAATTATACATCCAACATTAACATGAAATTGGGCAAGAGGGAATTAGGGCTAAAATTAGCAACCAAACACAATGAGTCACAAGCCAAGCAAATTAACACTACACAATCATAGCAAACAATAGGAAAATTGCATTCAAAATTAACCCAAGTTTCATACAAAAGTGAGATATTAAAATACAATATGAAATAGGGGAGATTTCACCCAAGAGCTCTCCCAAATGAGCACTTCCCTCCTCCTATTTGCCTTCCTACAAGCATCTCCAAGCTCCACCAAGCCTTCTCAAGCTTCCATGGCCTCCTCCCCCTTCCAAGAGCTCCCAAACCCTAAAAACAGCAAGAGAACCCAAAAAAAACAGCAGCTCCCCCTCTCAAAAAACGAAGCTCCTCCTCTAATTTTCGCTACAGGCGCAAGTTCAAGGCATTGCTGGTCGGGTTTCGGGCTCCCCGACCCGCGTCCGCACGCACAGCCCCCGCTGCGCTTCAAAAAATGCGGGCTGGCCGGCCCGCTCCGTTGTGTGTGTGTGTGTGTGTGTGTGTGTGTGTGTGTGTGTGTGTGTGTGTGTGTGTGTGTATATATAACTACGCGCGCCTCAGCCAAAAAACGAAGCGGGCTTGGCCCGCTCGAAATTTCGAGCAGGCCGAAGCCCGCTGCTGCTGCGTAACATTTTTTAAATGTTTTTTTAAACAATGAAACGCGCGGCCCAGTGGCCCGCTCTAAGAGCGGTCCGCAAAAACAAATGGCCTGTAATGTTTTTTTGTTTTTCCTTTTTAAAAATACCGAAAATCCTCAAAATTGCTTCCATTGCTTCCAAAATTCCCAAAAATTAGCTCCAATCTCCAAAAAAATCTGGAAAAATTCTAGAAAATCCAGAAAAATCCAAGAAGTACCTGAAAAATATGAGAAGGATAAATTAGTTCACAAAAACCACATTTTATGTATAAAATAGGAATAGGCTTAAATAAACACGATATCACAAATACGCCCGTATCAAGCCACAATTAACATGATTTACACATAAAATGCCCAGAAATGGGGGGGTGGAATATGCAATTTATATCCGAATCACTAATGTGGTCATGGTGAAGAAGCCCAGCGGCAAATGTCAGATGTACGTGGAATTCACTGACCTCAACAAAGTCTGCCCAGAAGATAGCTTCTCGCTGTCGAGGATCGACCATTTGGTGGACAACGCCTCTAGATACAAGCTGCTGACCTTCATGGATGCTTTCTTCGACTACAATCAAATCCAAATGATGCCCATGACGTGGAGGAGATGTCGTTCATCACTGATTGAGGGACGTTCTGCTACACCAAGATGCCTTACGGCCTGAAGAACGTCGGGACAACCTATCAGCGGATGGTGAACAAGATCTTTCACCCCCAGGTCGGTAGGAATCTGGAGGTCTACAATGATGATATGCTTGTGAATTCCAAGAAGGCCGAGGATCACCTCACCGATCTTGAGGAGACCTTCCAAAAAGGGCGGCACTACAATCTGTAGCTCAACCCGGCGAAGTGCATCTTCGGCGTTCAGTCTGGAAAGTTCCTCGGCTTCATGACCATGAAGCAAGGAATCGAGGACAACCCCGACAAGATATCCACCATCATCAACATGAGCAGCCGAAGATGATCAGAGATTTGCAGAAACTGAATGGCCAGATCGTCGCACTCGGGAGGTTCTTGTCAAAGTCCTCCAAGAGGTCACTCCCATTCTTCAAAATCTTGCAAAAGGCCCTTGACGTGAGGAAGGGCGTGAAGAAGGAAGTGGAATGGGATGACAGCTGCACCCAAGCCTTCAGTGAGCTTAAAGCCTATCTGCAGATCCCGCTACTGCTTGCTAAGCCAGAGGAAGGAGAGCAGCTCGGCCTCTATCTCACCGCCACCGAAGAAGCTGTTAGCTCGGTCCTAATCAAAGAGGAAGGGGGGATTCAGAGGCCGATCTACTATGCAAGCCGGGTACTCTGGGAGGCAAAAACCTGATACAGCTCGATGGAGAAGGTCGCCTATTGCCTAATACTAGTAGAGAGGAAGCTCCGGCCCTACTTCCAAGTGCATTCCATCGTTGTCTACACAAACTTGTTGCTTGAGAAGAACTTGAAGAGGCTGGAGAGGTCGGGCAGAATGCTGAACTGGAGTGTCGAGCTCAGTGAGTCGACATCAACTACAAGCCTAAGGCGACGATCAAGGGTCAGGCATGGGCAGACTTCGTGGCTGAGTGCACCATCGAAGAGATTGGCGATGCAGCGCCGACGCCCAACCGGACACACAGCAGTAGCAGCTCGTCGAAGAGAATCCTCCATCTACTTAATGCAATCCGGAGGTGAACTGTGGATCGTCAATGTCGATGGGTCGGCCACGGGGTCGGGAAGTGGAGCCGGCATCATGATCGAGACCCCAAAAGAATTATCTTCCAATAAGAAGAACAAATTACAATTTGTTAGCAAGTAAAGAGTGTAAGAACAAGTATAACAATCGCAGAAGAATGCAAACATAGACGTCCAGTCCTCGACCATCCGGTACGAGATTTTCTACTATTGCCTTAGCAATACAAGCACCTAACCTCACTCGTTAGGATTTTCCCAAACATCTAGCCTTGACCAGGATTTCCAACCACCTAGACTTGTCTAGGATTTCCAACTCCCTTTCAACAAAGGGGAAATCACAGATAAGAACGATTTCCAACTCACAACAAAAATTAGTGGATTTTGGATTTACACCCGGAATTCTATAGCCAAAGTAAATTATAACATGTGTACTATGTGTCTAAAGAATTTAAATCGATCTTTAGATCACACAAAGATATGGAATGAGTCTTTGTGTTCTAAATCATTTGCTTTCAAAAATCCTTTCAATAGATAAAAGAATGAAGAACACGGATTATTAAAAAGCAATTTTAATATCCAAATAAAATTGATCTCAGAAATAATAACTTTGAAAATGATTGGGAGATCAGAAATTAAAACAGATTTGGCTAAATAATAATGAGAGCAGAATAAAAACGAGATCTAAGAATTTTAGAACAATAGAGATTTTTGATGATAATATTGTTGTTGTAAAAAATCTCATAGAGTCTTCTATTTACAGTGAAAAGAGAGGATTCAAATTTCAAATGAAGTTTGACTTTTGTCCCAAAAATTAAAGATGAAAGAATGAAATCAGGAAGTCAAAAAACATTTGAAATTTGCCAGCTGGTAGTCAACTCCCTAAGAGTGGTAGTCGACTCCCAGAGTGTTTCATTTGAAAATTGCTTCCAGCTGGTAATCGACTCCCTCCTTTGGTAGTCGACTCCCAGAGCAATTTTTCCTGAAACTTTAGCTAGCATAGAGTGTAGTCAATTGCTGGGTGTAATAGAGATCGACTACTATGATATTTAAAAAGCTAGCAATTGCTCTCAAGAGTTTAAAATGATTTTAAAACATTTAAGCATTTATTTTGAAATCATTTGTGTGTGTGTGCTATATCTACTTTGGCTTTAACATTTTCCTAAGAACTCACACGCTACACTAAGACAATATCTTCGGAACGCTGATCTGTTGAAAGCTTGCTTCTTCTGAATTTGAGTTCCTTCTTCATTTAAGCTTGAGCACTGACTTCATCTTGTGCTTTGATGTAGAACTAGCAAATTCATCTTTGTCTCGAGTGTGGTTGAGTTTCTTCAGAGTATTCATAAAGTCATTGTTTGTCGTATAAACTGCACACTTGTAGTGTAATTAGTACACTAACAGTATTTGGTGTGCTCATCATCAAAACCACTTGGGGTGTGATTCGATTTCCCATCACTCTCCCCCTTTTTGATGATGACATCCAAATGAAAAATAAGGTATATTGAATGAGTATTGACATGAATAAATAACTTACTCCCTGCTTAGATGCGGTACTCCCCCTGCATCAAAGCTGGTTAGCAAAATGATATTCATTCGTATTTTTGCATTTTATCCTTTTTCTCCCATGGTCATCAATAAAAAATGACATAAAATGACAAATAATATTTCACCAAGAAACAACCAAGATATCAATATAAGAGTTTTGAGGTACTTTAAGATCATTTCTGCAAAACAGTGTTAGTTTATAATAATAGCATATCATATCATTAATCAAGCTATATTAAGCATATCAAGCATAGGCATATCAACCTAAAAGCATGAGTAATTTGTTCAAAACATCACATCATAGAAAAGAATATTACAGACCAGAGTAAATATTGTATGTAAAAGAACCATTGTTTTTGGAACCCAAATAACTCAGTTTATGAAGCTCCTCCACTTTTCTTCAATTCCTTATCTCGCCAATGATCAACTTCAGAGTACCCTCCATCATTTTTTTGCTACTCACCACAAATTCCTTCAGATCATCCACCTTTTTGTTGAGGACTTCAAATCCATTTTTCTTGAGAAATTTTCAATTTCCCAATCTTCTTCAAGAGCATATCTTGAAGCTCAAAAATGTATGCCAGTGGTTCTTCTTCTTTGCCTTCTTCACCATCATTTTCTTCCTCTTCTTCATCTGTATCGGAAATAAGGGGTTCTTTACCTTTCTTCTTTGAGGATGATGATCCTCCTTCAGCAGCGAGCTTTTTCTCTGGAATGTTCTGGTCAAGATCTTTATGGAGATTCATTCGACCAAGGGCATGAACATCAAAGATGCGAGCCGGTTCCAGAATTTCGGTTTCATTATCCAGAGGTACATTATATCTAATAAACAGAATGGTGAGGTAATGACCATAGGCTAGGGTATATTAAGGTCTATCAGAAGAAGCAGACGCAAGGATGGAGTCCATAATGACTTTGGCCTAATTTACACGAATATTTCCTAGCAATGCGTAGATGCACTTAGCTTACTTCTCAGATAACACAGAGTGGCTTCCAGATTTCTGAGTTATATTGTAAGATAATATATTTGCTAGGATTCTTCTTGGATAGCGAAGATCGCTACATGGAAGTTTTGTTTGGAAATATCTTCCGAGCAAATACATTTTCACCAAAATATTTTCATCAACCATCTCTATGTTATCCAATAATATACCAGTGTAAGGAATTCCTAAAGATTCTCCTAAATATTTCACAAGTATAGCAAGTTTGGTGTCTAGCACTTTGGTGATGAATCTACTCTTGGCAAGGTCATAGTCCATGTTGGCATAGAAAAGATGCACAAGCCTTGGATAGCAAATATAAATATTTTCAACAGAAAAGAGATTGGCCAAGTTTTGAAATTCCAATATGCTATTAATGCCATAGTTTTCTAGGTGATCAATTTTTGCGAATCTCTCACGAACAATTTGCTTATTGGAAATTTTGATGAAATGCTCATAAGTTGTGGTTCTAAAAAGATAGGGCATGATAATTTATTTTTCAGAGAGAGATTCATTTGTAACCTTGATCTTCTTTGAAATCAATCTCTTGAAAGGCATCTAGATAAACAAGATTTATTTACAAAACTAGATATACAAGAATAACAAGAGTAAGATAAAGTAAAAGTAAAAGTTGATAAGAGAAGTTTTTACCTTGAGATTTTCTTGAGGAGATGATGAGAGGAGATGAATAATCCAAGAGAGCAAAAAAATTTCAAAGCGAGGAGAGTGAGAGGTAGTCGGCTACCTAGGGCTGATTGCGTTGGGGGTTTTTATCTCTTAGGGTGAAAGGAGATGATGAATAGAGGCCTTTAGATCAAGCAATGAAGGGTTGAGATCAAGATTGCTTATTGGGTTTAAGTTACCTTTGGGTTATGAACCCGTTTGACTCAATGGAACCCAATAGAAGTTAGAAAAAAAACACAAACCCAGAAATCCGCACAACACGCTGGAAGTCGACTCCCTGATGGTGGTAGTCGACTCCCTACTGGGCTGAGTTGTTTTCTCTTCCCGAGGGATTTTGGTCCAATGGTGAGTGCGTATCTTCTGAAAATCTACTCTATGATGATATAAACATTTATAATCATATAAATAAAATTTAAATGGAATTATCAATCATTTAATCATCCAAATAAATTTGAATTTAGCTAAGCAATCTGCTTTTGTCGCAAAGTGTTTTGGTGTCGATCTTGTTCTTCCTCCATGTTTTCATTTTAGACTACGTGAAAATATAAACGTTTATGGTACTCTTTATATATTCAGTCCAAGAGGTTAGTCTTTAGGAAACCAAACACAATGGTTTAGTTCCTTCATTAGAAACATATCGATAATTTTTATTTAAATGAATTTTACGAATAAAATCAGTTGCATACCTTTGTTGCCTTTGATCGGTCAAGTTCATTGGTATCCAGATGCTCAGAAATTTTGATTAGTATGATGCATCCTAGTATGCTTAACCCGTTTCTTTGTATGATTTGAAACATATCCAAGTCCGGTTTGCTAGATAAAGCCTTTTGATTTTCTATTAAATTGTCTAGCTTTCCTTTTCCCTTGTTGAAATTTTTAACAATCTTCATCGTAGAGTCGTATTTATCTTTGACGGATACGAGAAGATTATATAAATTTTTAACTTTCTCATTCATGGAAAGAATGTCTTTTTGTAAAGAATCATTCTTTTCCTTCAAATTACTATTCTCTTTAATAATCTCTTCTTTCTCTTTAGCATACTCTTTTAATATTCCTAAGTGTTCTTCTATGTTCTTTTATGAGCTATTTATGTATTTTGCATAGCTCCTTATATGCTCCCCTATAATCCATGTCTTCATCATCACTTGTTGATGAATCACTATCACTAGATGAATCATGATGCAAGCTTACCTTAGAGGATGTGAAAGCCATGAAGCACATGAGTGCTGTTTCTCTTCTTTCATCATTGTCGTCTGCTGAGGATTCATCAGACGAAGAAACATCGCTCTGATCGAAAGCTGCGTAAGCTTCCTTCTTTGGTCGTCGGAATTTGTTTCTTCCATTGTTTCTCCTTTCATTGTTTTCTCGGTCCTTCCCACGATCTCTGGAATCACGGTTGTTCCTTTTCAGGGGGACAATCTCTTTTGATGTGTCCTGGTTTATTGCAACCAAAACAAATAATACCGTTAGTAGGTCGAAAAGAACGTTTACCATACTTACTTGTGATGAACTCTTTAAAGTTTTTTGAGATGAAAGCAATATGGTCCTCTTTGTCAGTGTACGGAATCTTCTTCTTGAGCTTTGAGTGCAAGAATCTTCTTCTTTGGTTTTTCTTCGATCTTCTTGTCTTCTTCAAGTTCAATCTCATATGCCATGAGATTTCCCATCAGCTCTTCGATGGTAAGATCCTTCACGTTGTGCGCTTCTCGAATGGCTGTTGTCTTTTCTTTCCATTCGGGTCGTAGAGATCTCGGTATCTTCATCACCTGCTCGTATTCAGAAAGTTTCTTTCCTAATCCTGCGAGCTCATTTGTGATGTTAGTAAAACGAGTATTCACATCGGTGATACTCTCTCCTTCTTCCATTTTAAAAGATTCAAACTTAGAATGTAAAACATTTATACGGGATTCTTTTACCCTTTTAGTTCCCTCATGACTTACCTAAAGGGTGTGCCATATTTGATGTTCTGTCTCGCATTGGGAGAATCGGTTGAATTCATTACCTGTTACGGCGCAAAATAGTGCATTCATCGCCTTTGCATTGAGATTGGCTTTTTTCTTGTCGTCGGCTGACCATTTTCCGAACTCAACTTCGGTAGGTGCGACGTATGAAACTTTAGTGACGGTCCACGCTTCGATGTCCAGTGACTCCATGTGAGTCTTCATCCGGATCTTCCAGCTAGCGTAGTCTGTTCCGTTGAACAGAGGGGGTCGCATGGCGTTGAGTCCTTCAAAGTGAAAAGATGCTTACGCCATCGCTTTTTATAGACTCGCTCTGATACCAAGTGTTGGATCCTATGGATGGCAAACAACACTAGAAGGGGGGTTGAATAGTGTTGTGCAAATAATAAATCTTTTTTGTTCGTTTGGTTAGCACAATTATAATCCTTCTAATGTTGCCTAAGAAACCAAGTAGAGTGATCTACGCTTGGTTCTTAATCAACAAGTCAATCTTATAAGCAATGTTGATCAGAGAAATAGCACAGCAGGTAGTCGACTCCCTATGAATGATAGTCGACTCACAGAGAGTTTTCAGGCACAACTCTGCTAAATGATTATAAGATTACACAACAAATATCTTTACACAAATATTGATCTTTACAAAGCGAATGTAAACAAAAGAATTATCTTCCAATAATATGAACAAATTACAATTTGTTAGCAAGTAAAGAGTGTAAGGACAAGTATAACAATAGCAGAACAATGCAAACGCAAACACAGAGATTTTTATCATGGTTCCCTGCAACTTGGGTACGTCCAGTCCTCGACCAATCCAGTACGAGATTTTCCACTTTTGCCTTAGCAATACAAGCACCTAACTTCACTTGTTAGGATTTTTCCAAACACCTAGACCTGACCAATATTTCCAACCACCTAGACTTGTCTATGATTTCCAACTCCCTTTCAACAAAGGGGAAGTCACAAATAAGAACGACTTCCAACTCACCACAAAAATTAGTGGAGTTTGGATTTACACCCGGAACTCTATAGCCAAAATAAATTATAACATGTGTATTACGTGGCTAAAGAATTTAAATCAATCTTTATATCACACAAAGATATAGAATGAGTCTTTGTGATCTAAATCGTTTGCTTTCAAAAATCCTTTCAATAGATAAAAGAATGAAGAACACGGATTATTTAAAAAGCAATTTTAATAGCCAAATAAAATTGATCTCAGAAATAATAACTTTGAAAATGATTGGGAGATCAGAAATTAAAACAGATTTGTCTAAAGAATAATGAGAGCAGAATAAAAACAAGATCTGAGAATTTTAGCACAAGAGAGATTTTTTGATGATAATATTGTTGTTGTAAAAAATCTTATAGAGTCCTCTATTTATAGTGAAAAGATATGATTCAAATTTCAAATGAAGTTTGACTTTTGTCCCAAAAATTAAGGATGAAAGAATGAAATCAGGAAGTCAAAAAACATTTGAAATTTGCCAGCTGGTAGTCGACTCCCTAGAGTGGTAGTCGACTCCCAAAGTGTTACATTCGAAAATTGCTTCCAGTTGGTAGTCGACTCCCTCCTTTGGTAGTCGACTCCTAGAGCAATTTTTCCTGAAACTTTAGCTAGCAGAGAGTGTAGTCAATTACTTGGTGTAATAGAGATAGACTACTAGGATATTTAAAAAGCTAGCAATTACTCTCAAGAGTTTAAAATGATTTTAAAACATTTAAACATTTATTTTGAAATCATTTGTGTGTGTGTGCTATATCTACTTTGGATTTAACATTTTCCTAAGAACTCACACACTACACTAAGACAAGACCTTCGGAAAGATGATCTGTTGAAAGCTTGCTTCTCCTGAATTTGAGTTCCTTCTTCATTTAAGCTTGAGCACTGACTTCATCTTGTGCTTTGATGTAGAACTAGCAAAATCGTCTTTGTCTCGAGTGTGGTTGAGTTTCTTCGGAGTATGCGTAAAGTCACCGTTTATCATATAACATGCACACTTGTAGTGTAGTTAGTACACTAACATTATTTGGTGTGCTCATCATCAAAACCACTTGGGGGTGGGATTCGATTTCCCATCAGGGTTATCCTCAGAGCTCCATTCTCCATGGTCACTCGACAGCCCTTGGCTTCGAGTGAGCCGAGCGATATGAGATTGCACATTAGGTCAGGAACAAAGTGTACATCATCGATGTCTCATGTAACACCATCAGTCATCCTCATCCGCAATGTCCCGATGCCTGTCGTGCTGCAAGTTCGGTCATCGCCTAACAAGACTGTACTCTCACCACCTTCCCTGAAGGTCTTAAAGTACTCTCGATGTGGCATCATATGGAATGAGCTCCTTGAGTTGAGTACCCAACCTTCTGACATCACGCCCTCTGAAGCACTAACCAATACATACTCCTCGACCTCAACGCCCTTTGCGATGTTGGTAGTTGTGTCGTGCTTCTTCTTCGCCTTCTGGCAATCTCTGACCCAATTTTCTCTTTCTCTACATAAAGCACATTGGTCCTTCGCCGACACCTTGCGCTGAGATCCCCTTGTCTTGTCTCTGACTTGGATCTGAAATACCCCCTTCGATCTCCATCCTTCTCTCCACTACGACCTCTTACGACCATAAGAGCATCGCTCGAAGCTCAGTTGCTGGTGTCCCCATCGTTCTTTCTGAACTCGTTGCTCGTTAGAGCATTGGACACATCTTCAAATGTGATCGATTCCTTACTATAGCTAAGAACCGACACTAAGTACTCATTTCAATGGGTAGTGAGTTGATGAGAATCATCGCCTCTTCATCGTCGACCTTCACGATGTTCTGCATGTCGGTAAGAAGCTTGTTGTAGTAGTTGAGGTGTTCCTCCATAGAAACCTCCTCGGCTAATTTCAACCTGAAAAGCTTCTTCTTTAAGTGTAGCCGGTTTTGGATGTTCTTCTTCATGTACTTGTCACCGAGCTCCTTCCAGAACTTGCTTGCACTTGTCTCTCCCATATATGGGTATTTCTTCTCCTTCAACTAATACAGTCGGATGGTACCACATGCATTCCGATTCAGAGTTCTCCACTCCTGATCAGACATGCCCGCCGGCTTCTCTTCTAATGTGATGTCTTGACCAAGTTGGTTCAAGACATTCATGACTTCACATCTTCACATACTGAAGTTACTCCTTCCATCAAACTTCTCGATTTCAAACTTCGTGTTAGACACGATAGTTCGACCAACTGGAGCATGTGAACCAGAAGTCGACGCCTTTGAGGAACCATCATCTCCACCGCTGCTCATATTCATCTCCTCTTGTGATCTCCGAAACTGTCAAGCTCTAATACCAATTTGTTGTGCGGCGTCGCGGAAACTCGGATCGTCGAAGAACCCCGGAAAAAGGACATGCAATCAAATAACAAATAGAGCACTATGAGGGCCAAGGGAGAACACCGATAAGCTTTATTGCGAATGAGAGAACAAACAAATCTTCTCTTCACAAACGAAGAAGAAACACACAAGATCTCTCTAAAAGCTCAAAATACAATCTTTCAAAGTTGGATCTCACAATAGCGGTTCAAATTCCCTCGATGTGTTCCACAATGTTCCACGCGAAACCCTAACCTAAACCCACTATTTATAACTCTAGGTTATAATAGGTGTCATCATTGGCTAGAAATTCCCAAAGATACAGATCCCGCCTTTAACGACATCCTATCCAATTACAGCTCTATGCAATTAATGCGCCGCACCCTAGTGGGCCTCCGACGCATCCTAGTGGGCTGCATCCCAATGGGCTCCCTTCAACCGAGCGATCTTTTTTCTGTATCGAATGACTGAAGTGCTGAGGCAAGCGTACGAGCTATCGACCAACGAGCCACAATACGACCATTTGACCGAACACTGACTTCAACCGAGTTATGACCGAATGACCTAATGCAGAATGATCGACTGTAAGAATCAAGCCGACGACTGATCGACCAACTGCGCTGTAGAAGACCAAATGCCCAGCATTCTCGTACCTGACTTATGATGAGTCAGATAGGTCGAACCCGAGCACAGTCGAGTTATCTCTACCCAAGATAACTCGTCTGTATTACCAATGCTCTTTCAATGCTGTAACAACCCTCGTGGGTTAATACTAAGTAGCCGTTAAATTGGCCTTAGGCTCTTTGTATGTGTGCATGCTAGTTTACTAGAATGGAGGAATTTGCATTTATGCCCCCTCTCAATTTTTCAGTTATACCCATAATAATAGAAATGATAATGAAATAGGTTTAGTGTCATGGCAAATTATTAATTAAAAACACCAAGATGGAGGGCTTTTCCTACAAAGACTTGTGCAATGGCAAACTTGTAAATAAAGCACAAAATAGGAGGGCAAATGTGAAGTGACTTGAGCCATGGCAAACTTGTAATAATGGGGGTTTTTAGGAGATAACTCTCCATTAAAATTTTTTAACAATAAGAGGGTGAAAATCCTCAACCTTCTACACATTTCTCCTCTTTTCTTTTTCTTTCTCTTTTCATTTTTGTGTCATCTCTCTCCCTCTCCTTTGGCTTAGGGCCAAAATTTTCTTGAGCAAAACATAAAAAAAGAAAGAAAAAGAGAGAAGAGAAAGGAGAGAAGAAGGAGAAGGAGAAGAAGAAGGAGAGGAATCCATGCAAGGAGAGGGCTTCTAATCAAACCTTCAACCATTCTTGGGGCTCTTAAGAGGTGGGAACTCTCCAACTCTTCCTCTTCTTGTAGATTTAAAAAAAGAAAAAAATGCTTGGATGTTTAAGCTTCTCTTGAAAATTTGGGATAAGTGTTGTAGAAATAGGTTGAATTTTGCATGCTTGACTATTTTCCTTAAGGTGATGATGTGATTAAGTTCAAGTATATGTTTTTAGTAGTCAATATTCAAGAAAGATGGTAGTTTTGTAGGAAAGTTGACATTTTTAGTTCGTTTGTTTAATAAAAATGCTATCTTGTTTAACAGAGAACCAAGTTCCTCTTGAAATCTTTAGCAAAATCAAACACTTGGAAAGCTGAAATTTGTAGTGTGGTATTCCTAATTCTGTAGTCAGTAGAGATAGAAATACAATCTGAAATACTTATATTCATGTAATTCACGAAATCCTGTCCTAAAACCATATAAAATTTGACATAGGTTCAATTCAATAAGTATGAGTAAAAATTCACCAATTACAACATGTCTGAAGCTCTTCCAGACTGGTCACAGTTTAGGAAAATGGACCTCAGTACCTGCACACACAATGGAATTTTATGTCCTTAGTCTCGTCGTAAAGTTAACAAGTTTTTCTACAATTTCATCTCAGTGCTTATTTTTCGAAATTCTGACTGCAATAGGCCCAAAATCAGCAATCAAGGCAGACCCTGTAATCTGTCTGAAAAACAGATCTGACAGACTTCACAAAATAATTCACCATAAATCATATAATTCATATGTTTGCATGAAATTTTATATGTTAACTCAAGACTACTATATCTACAACTTTCATTTAGGAAGTTATATCAAATTCGCGCTAGAAATGGCTGATATCTATTGATGTTTGTGACTGTTGGCGAAAGTTCAGCAATGTATGGACAGTGAAGTATATATGTGTGTTCAGTTGTGCATATATCCGTGTTCAGCTATGTATATATCTGTGTTCAGTCCCTTGAATATGTGTGTTCAGCTATGTATATATCTGTTATGCATATATCTATGTTCAACTATGCATATATCTGTGTTCAGCTATGTGTAAATGTGTGTTCAGCGAAGTATATATGTATGTTCAGTTCCTTGAATATGTGTGTTCAGCTATGTATATATTTGTTATGCATATATCCATGTTCAGCTATGTATATATCTGTGTTCAGCTATGTATATATGTATTTTCAGGGAAGTATATATGTATGTTCAGTCCCTTCATTATGTGTGTTCAGTTATGCATATATCCATGTTCAGCCATGTATATATCTGTGTTCATACGTTTAAATATATGTGTACAGTGTAGGATTAAAGACTACCTAAAAGAAAACCTAGGGTTGTCTCGTTCCACTCGAGGTGGGTGAGTGCCCTACGAGGGTTTGGGGGAAACCAAGGTAACGAGTGGACATGCGGGGATGGAGTGCTGAGTTGTGGACCACTCCTGACGAGCCCTCAGAGGCGGGGAGTAGGTTGGGTTGGTTGAGTTGGTTGTGTTGGAGAACGGCTTCTTTCGTAAGATCTTGTCTCGGGAAGTCGTAGCATTCCACCCACCTTACTGGGTGAGGTCCAGTCCCCGATGTCTGACCCGTTACTTAGGTTTCGAATTCATTCATGAAAACCAACTTATAAAGACTAAAAAAATCAGTAACCATGGAATGTAATGCCTTTTTCTTTGTTTGTGCACTATGATTAGAGTAGTAGAGTTGTGGAGTTCCTACTGGGCACGCTGTGACGTGTCCCTCCCCCATAGGTACAAGTACCCGTTCTCAGGCGGCGGGACCGAGGACGGAGACCCCGGAGGGCAGTTCTTCTCAGCAGGATCCGTAGAGTCTGTAGTTAGTGTGGGTCGTGTGGTATAGTCTTGGGGTGGGTGTGGGATGTTAGCAGAGTTTTGTATCCCTGTTTCCCTTTGTATCCCGAGGGACTGAGTTGTACTTTTTGGGAGCTTTAGCTGTTGGGGTTGTACAGTGGACTTCTTTGCTGCTGGTTGTGTGGTTATAGTGCGTGTGACGTTGAGATGTTCTGTTTGTTATACTTTACGCTGATGCATGTGTTATAATACCTCGTACTTTCTTTCTGTGTTGGAGCTATACCGTTCTGTTTTTATTTCAGTTCGCACTTTACCACCTGTGTTTCCTCAGCGATTGCAGTGGCCTGTGAGTTATTGGTTTACACATTAGCGCTTGGTATTTTAATACCGCGGCTTGTCACGTCGGCCCACCCTATTTTGGGTAACGGGGCGTGACAAACGCTGAATCGGGCCAACTTCCACTGATAAATCCGTAGGAACGAAAACAATCCAAGCACCCACCTTTTTTGCCAGGCACACACATAAAATATCGGAGAAGGGAAGGGAGTTGATACGCCCCTATACCGTTTTACTCACGCACACAACCACTTATTTACAAGCTTGTCATTCAAAATTTACTCCTCTTCTACCCTAGTCGACTCCCCCCCCCCTGACTCCCCGCCGATGCCGCCCCCGCTGACGCGTTTTTAGGGCTTGTGGGGATTGAGGAGGAGGAAGATGCATTCAAAATTTACTCCTCTTCTACATTCGTCGCTCCCTGCCCCCCCCCCCCCCCCCCCCCCCCCCCCACACACACACACACACACCGACGGGGTTTTAAGGCTTGTGGGGACTGAGGAGGCGGAAGAGGACCGGCGGCACTATTTCTTCCCGATCCTCAATCTTCTCCTCCTCATCATCGTCTTCTTCTTTTTCAAGCCAAAGTGCCTCCGCCTTCCAATGGCACTTGTCGTAATTTCGTACCGATGGTGGGGATAGCTGATGCATTGAAGCTGAACCGCGTCGAGGGCAGGTAGACAACGGTGTAGACGACACTTGTGAGTACCTCTCCTCGTTTGCAAGCTAAAGGCTCGGAGATCCGATGAAGTTCTCAAGCATGTCCTCTTCATTTTGAACGGTCCGATGAAGAGGGTCGGCGGCGATGGTAGATGGTGGCGATGGGGCTATGGAGTCCACCGTCGGTCATCGTTTTACTCACTGCATACAACATGACAGTTTGGGGATTAAATTTGATGTGCACGATGAGAAAATTTGAATGGCAAACTTGTAAATAAGTGGAATTTTGGTTGTACACAGGGGCAAAGACGGTATGTACACATAGCAACTCCCAAAGAGAAAACCAGTGACATTTCCCATACAATTTCCCAGTTCAATGTACAATTCTGGGAATGATCCAAAACATATACAATTCCAAAAATCTGGACTAAATTCCAAAGAATTATCACAACAACGCCCGTACACTATCGTGTAGCAAAGCTAAGCTCTACATTTTACATATCTTTCAATGATGAAACACGACGCGCGGAATCTTGAGCCCTGAATCATCGCTCAGGAACGGAATTGCCTCCGGCCGCTCCGCCAAATCCCGGTAGAACGCGTACTCGGCCTCGTAATCGTGCAAGTCGAGCTCCGCCTTCTGATTGGTATGGTAATGGTGCTGGGCTTCCTTCGATTTTCCAAACCCAAACACGCTCACCCTCTCGCAGATCGCCACCGCCATCGCCACCGCCTGCATCCCCGACGAGTAATGAAACGTCTTCTCGTGGCGAGCCTTGCCCCACTCTTCCGGGGGCTTGCCGGTCGATTCCACGAACCTTTTCAGGGAGTAGTACTTCACGATGCGGGCGCAGAGGACGTCGAACCTGCCGTCGGTGATTAGCAACGGGGCTTTGTGTGATGCATTGCAGGCGGCGTAGTCCAGCAGGTGAAGGGGCTGGCAGATGTACATCACGATGGGCACCTTCTCGCCGTAGGGGTGGCAGAAGCAGCCCTGCCGCCTTGCGCAGAGGTGGAGGATGTTGCTGTTGACGAAGGAGATGGTCGTCTTTGACCCCACGTGGCGGCTGTAGCCTTGTATCCTCGCGTTGTTCAGGCGGATCACCGCGTCGTGGCCGTCGATGAGGTCGCCGTTGTCGCTTTTCAGCAAGATCCCGCTGTTTCCGACGACGGCGCAGGAGTTGTAACGGGCGTTGGAGGGTTCGGTTCGGTTGAAGTGGCGGTCGAGCGGGCGCTTGATTAGGGATGGGAGATCGGAGATGATGTGGGGGTTGGGGTGGATGCGGTTGCGGATCCAGTCGCGGAGGGAGCGGCGGAACTCGGGGAAGATCCGGTAGTCTTTTGGGGAGCGGAGGCGGATAGGGTCGCTGGTGGTCGCCGGTCGGAGGCGGATCTCGGGGTTGGAAGACCCGTGGTTGTCTCGCCGCCAGCGGGAGATCGTGCGGTGGCGGGAGGAGCGGGCGGAGAGGGGAAGGTTGCCTTCGATCAGGTCTTCGACCTCCCGCTTGAGGTCGGATTCGGCCGGGTCGAGGGAGGCGAGGGAGAGGAGATGGGTGAAGTTGTGAGTAGGGTTAGTGGGTTGATTGAAGGGGATGGATTCGAACCTGCGATAGACGGCGGAGCGGGAGGTGAGAAGGGTGAGGGCGGCGACGACGAGGAGGAGACTGAATGGAACGCGGAGAGATCTATTCATATTCTCTCTCCACCGGGATATTGGCTGGGGCTATGAGCGGCGTTGGTGGATCTCGGCCGCCATTGATGAAGCTCCGAGAGCTCGGAGAGCTCTCGCTTTTTTTTGTCTGCGCCTGAGATGTGTAGGAACCAGAGGACAGTAGTTTGATTTGGGTTTTTGGATGGGAGTTGCTATTAGCACATACCACATTGCTGAGTTCACAGATCACATATTTACAAATTTGTCATTGAAAATCTGTTACTGAGTTCACAGACCACTTATTTACAAGTTTGCCATCTTCCTCCCCCTCCACCTTCGCCGACGTTCCCCTTCTCCACTGACGCCGCCAAAGATCCCCTCGTTGCCTCGAGGAGTAGAATACCACTTTTGCTGCTCCTCTTCCATCTCGTCTCTGCCGCCGCTTTTTAATGCGAAGCCATCGAGTTCTTCCCCATTCCCCTCGTTGCATTCAAATTTCATCGGCCAAAATCCCTTCCAGCTCAAGCTGCACGAGGCCTCTAGCTCGCCGTCCAAGAGCAGGATCGCTGGCGTCTGCATGTCCTGGAACGACCCGCTCTCCGTCGTTCGATTGATCGTCCAGGGCAAGAACTTAGATATATTATTACTCTCTTCTGTTTTTGCTGTTGATTTTTTTTAATATCGTCAAATTTCGCATTTTTATGCTTTTTTGGGGGGCAATTATTCCAGTTGACGGATGCAGTGAAGATGCACATTGAGGATAAGGTGGGCAAGGCCATACAGAAGCACTCCCACCTCGTCAGAGAGGTTGACGTTCGGCTATCGGTCTGAGGGGGCGAGCTTGGAATAGGCCCCAAGCAACGAAGATGTGAGGTATTTTTTTTACAGATTTAATTACCCTTTTTATTGGAATGGTTGTTTTCAGCGTAATGTTTTTCTCTAATGCATGTTACCTTTTTCACCAAGAAGCATGGGGTGGTTCAGGCTGAGGAGTCATCGGAGTCAATGTATGGGAGCATCGATTTGGTGTCTTCGATCATACAAAGGAAGCTGAGGAAGATTAAGGAGAAGGAAACGGATCATGGAAGGCATATGAAGGGGTTCGACTAGCTCAAGGTGAGAGAGGAGCAGCTTGGACGATCCTCGGCAGCGGCGGTGGAGAAGGAGAACGTCGGCGAAGGGGAAGGGGAAGGAAGATGACAAACTTGAAAAAAAGTGGTCTGTGAACTCAGCAACAGATTTTCAATGGCAAACTTGTAAATAAGTGGTCGGTAAACTCAGCAATGTGGTCTGTGCTAATAGCAACTCCCTTTTTGGATTTGGGTTTTTTGGGATGGGTATATTTTGGAGGAAAAAAACTCGAACTTTGATATGTTGTGAAAGAAAGTGTTGTTATTTGCACCGCGCCAGCTCTCACCACGTTATGAATACACTGTAAATGATAATATTTATGAATACATCATTCTTGTATTAGATGTGATGTTTGCTGTCATTTTATCTTAAATAATCATCCAAATTGACAAACAAAAAGAGCTTTCATTAATCCAAAAAAGCACAAGGAAAAATCTGCCTCTACGCTGGTCGCTCGATCTGATTTTGCGAACTGTAGAGGTTGGAGCACGAAATTCAGCGATCCAACCGTAACTGAAACCAAAAGAAACTCAGCAGGAACATTTTTTTGTTTTAGATGGAGTATGATCATGAGTAGGTTTCTTTTGGTTTCAGAAATCAAGAGCAGGAACATTTTTTTTATTCAAAGGTCACTGCCCATGCGTCACTTTTCGTCAAGAACTTTCGTAGGTGATTACGAAGAGCATCTCGTTTCACTGAGGTCTTCACCGCGGGCTTTGTAGACCTCATTGACGAACATCTGGCCCTCGAACCGTCGTGTGGTCGAGCCATCTTCAGGGGAGAAGATGAGTCGAAACATAATGCATGAGCGGTGTATTCATAAATATTAGACTTTGTCGTGTATTCATAAAGTAGTATTCATAAAGTAGTGCTGTGTAATTAATATCACTCTTTGGAAAATCCTTAATTTTTTTGGGTGCTTCGGAAAATAAAAAAATCTTTGAACTTTGAAACTCTGAAAGAAAAAACTATCAAATTTTAGTCTTTAAGTGATGTTAATTGTATGAATTCACCGCACTTTTAAATTCACCGTAAGCGAAAAAAAGAATAAAAAAGAGTGACATGAAATGACTAATTTGCTCTACCGTTGGCAGAGGTGGAAGCGACGATCTTCTTTTGGACGGGTTGGCTACAACTATCAATTTGTGATTAATGTCCAAAAATCCAATCGGAGGTTTCACTAATCACCTCTAGTTCTTCACTCCTCAAGATTAAAGAACGCAGGGGGTGCAAAAATCACCGGCATGGAAATTTCAAGTAAACGCTAAAGGTAGGTACCATATCTCATTCTGTGAGATTAGTAGTTCTCTGATGTATACATATCTCAGACATCTGAAACATAGGCGCAGGTGATTGGTGGCGAATGTCTCTTCCAGCAATGCTGCTGGATGAGATGGTGATGGAGATCATACAGGCAAGCAAGTTTGCCAAGGATATTGCTGCCGTAGCTTCTAACAATCAACCAAATTCAAAGAAAGAAGTCAATGATCCCAAAATTCCCGAAGCCATAAGAAGACAACTCAAGAAGCAAATCGCGATAGCTCAGAACTACGAGCAAGACGGACGAGGGGAGAGAGGAGTAGTCATCGATGCGGCTGATGTGGCGATGGGACCAGATGTCAGGTAGCAGTCTCTGTTGTTGGATTCAGAGCTGCCTAATTCGGAGGAGAAGTGGTTAAGGCCGGCGACAATGAAGAGGTCGAGGGTAAAAAAGTAACAGCACTCATAAGGGTTTGCATGCAACCATAAGAGCACTCGTAATGGTAAACTTGTAAATAAAAGTGTGGTTAAATCATAAGAGTTCGCGGTGCAACTAATGGCACTCTTTAGTCTTTATATGAGCATCTCCAGCCCAACCCTCCACGAAAGGATGGTTTGGTTGAAATATTCCTAAAATATTCCTAATATGGAGGGAGCTCTAACCCAACACTCCATATTCCTAATCTAATTTATCTTTATTAATTTGATAAATTAAACATTGCATAATAATAGTATTATCTTAATTTATTTTAATTTAAGAAATTTGCTATTAGAAAGGCATCGTTGAGAGCTTTAAATGAGACTACTATTTATTATTTTTATGTTAATATTAAAATAATAATATTCATTACATTATGAGTTTTCCAAATGAACTATTTTGTGCTAGCTTCTCGTTATCTTCCAATGGCAAGACTCTCGATCTTTGCTTCCAAGAATGTGAGCACGAAGTGGCTGAGATAGAGGAGGATGAGAAAGTCTTAAAACAACCACTTGAACGTCGCCTTCAAGTGAGAATGATTACAAAACGTAGAGGCTCGATTCCTAGACATGTGGTAATCAACCGTGGAAGAGAAGAATGTAACTCTCAACTTTGGCAAGGTTATTTTTCTGAGGACTTATAGAAACCCCATATTTCACAGAAGGTTCCGATGTCGAGGGAATCTGTTCCGTCGCATTGTCAATTGAGTCAAAGAGCATGACAATTTCGTTGTGCAGAAAAAGATGGTTTGTGTAAATTAGGATTACCCACTTTATAGAAGGTAACAACATCGCATCACATGTTAGCCTATGGAATTTTTGCAGATATTTGTGATGAATATATTAGGAATGGCGAGACAACCATAATCCAATGCTTGAAAAAGTTTTGTTGATAAATCTTAGAAGTGTTCGGAGAAGAATATTTGAGGTATATTACTCCAAATGACATTGTAAGACTGCTAAGAAAAGGTGAAGAATGAGGGTTTCTGTGAATATTAGGTAGTCTTGACTGCATGCACTGGCCATGGAAAAATTGTCCAACTGCTTGGGCAGGACAGCACTCGGGACGTCATAGAGGATAGACGATTATTCTTGAGGCCATATCCTCGTATGACTTATGGATATAACATGCTTATTTTGGTTTGCCTGGTTATAACAATGATAGTAATGTATTGCAATCGTCAATATATTTGACAAACTAGCACAAGGTAAAGCACCTCCTGCTAATTATAATATCTTAGGAAAAATTATGACATTGATTACTATTTGGCTAACGGGATAAATGCCAAATGGTCTACCCTTTTACAAACAATATCCCAACCACAGGGTCTAAAGAAGCATCACTTTGCTGTTATGTAAGAAAGATATTGAAAACATGTGGAGTGAGCTTTCGGAATAATCTAGGCACGATTTGCTATCATTAAGGGATCATCACATTTTTGGGATAAACGGTTGCTACACGACATCATGACTGCTTGTGTAATACTACATAATATGACCATGGAAGATGATGAGAAACCAGATCTTGTCGCTAACGATGAACCTTCTAGAGCCGAAGATATGGAGACCAACATGGACGAACGGTTCCAATTATTCCTCGCTCGACATAAGAAGATTTAGGGCATCATGGCTCATTTTGAGTTTCGGAATAGGCTGATTGAGCACTTATGGCAGATGCATAGCAATGATTAAATGTATTTTTAGTAATGTAATGTATATAGTGTATTCGAATTCGATATCATAAATAACTTATCTGTTTTACTTTAAAAATAATACTATGTGGACATGTATTTCATGAATTCGGATTCAAATTACTGTTATCTGATGTTTTAAATACGTGTGCATGGTTCAGAATTGCACCATCAGGCATCTGCCCCAGTGCAATCAGGTGCCTGACCCATTCGTATGAGGGAACAGAGTCAGTCGTTTGATACACAGTCAGGCGCCTGGACATAGAGAATAAGGCGCATGGTGTCTCTATTATCTGATACATAGCTGGGAGCTACCTTCCAGACATCTGTGGCACACATCCAGCGGTCTGAAGGATACCCGCCGTTTCTAGCCTCTTACGTTAAATTTGTGAGAGCGACAGTAGCACGTCACCAAAAATGGTGGTTTTTTGGCAGCCGGTTGGAGATCAAATCCCGCCATAACTGGCGTTATTGCGGGTTGTTGGAGATGCTTGAATAAACTATCTGGATAAATATACGTGTAAATTATATGATTTATTTTTAATTTTCACTTTGAGACGACAACCAAGACAAATGATTTGAATCGTTCAAAAAATAATATATCTAATCAATATGATCTTAGTCACACGCTCTGTTAAATTGGATAGTACATTTTAATTTTCATTTACTTTACATACGAGTAACTAGTGTAGCTTGGTTTTATGATAAAGTCATTTGTTAGGCACATACTATACAAGTTTATGCATTGGGCTAAATTGATGTGGTGAAGGCCTACGAAACATGTGTATCTCATCATTAGACACATCTCTTTGGAACATATCATTAGATACGATGAATTCCCCTATGTTAAATGCTAAAGATAAAGGCTCGGTAAGGTTTTTGGCTATTGTGAAAAATTTGTTTGAATTGTTGTCTCCTAGGGTTGGAAGTATGTGTTGGATATTGAACTCCCCGGATTTGGTTTTGGATGATGAACAAACATAAATATATCGTGAACTAACTCTTTGTGAGCACAGTTATGGAGATCGTCGCCAAATTCATAAGAACATCCAAAGCGATGTCTCGAGACTTCTCAAAGCGCATGATCGTATGCCTAAAGCTTAGTTGAAGCTTTTGGACCATTTTAGAAGTCATGAAGATTCGGATCGAAGCTTTCGAAGACGGTTCGTCAAGTTTTATTTATAGTCTTTTAGCTTCGTTCCGTAGAATGTTAAGCCTTGAGTAGGTCATACGTTTTAATCTTCATATTGCTCCTATCTTAGAGCTAGGAACTTGTAAGAAGTCCATACTAACTTTCCCGAAGCATCGCGTTTCGTTTCGCGACTTCTTGTGCATGTTAGTTGGTTCAAGAAGAAGAACCAACCGACTAGATGGTGATCTAGTCGGTCGGCAATGCTTCTTGGACCGACTAGTTTGCCTTCTCAAATCATAGCTCTTTACTATTTACAGTTAGTCGGTCTACATTGACTCACCGACCGACTAGTTTGTGAACTAGTCGGTCAGTGATCCTTCTTCGACCGACTAGTTGAGCTTCTACTGTACATGCCAAGTTACTGTTTGTCGTTAGTCGGTTTATGCACATTTGGCGACCGACTAGTTGATGAACTAGTCGGTCAACTTTTGTTCTTGGACCGACTAAATCAATTTGTACTTAGACTATTTGTTTTATCTCTTAGTCGGTCTAAGTTCACTCACCGACCGACTAGTTGTGAAACTAGTCGGTTGGCAAGTGTTCTTTGACCGACTAGTTCTGTTTGTCTGAACTTCGACCTATTCCCTGTTCACCAGTTAGTCGGTTCATGTTGATTGACCGACCGACTAGTTGATGAACTAGTCGGTCAGTGGTTGTTCTTTGACCGACTAGTTTGGTTCTGAATAGAGCCGTTGGAGCATTAATTGAAACGTTTTTCTCTCTCTCTTCCCTCTAACCTATATATACTTGTTGAGCTGCATTCATTGCACAAAAGGCTGATATTAAGACAAGTTTAGAAATCAAAGAGAAATCATTCATCTCATTTAAAGCTCATTCATTCCAATCTTGAATCTCTTCTCACTCTTATTTCAAAAGAGAGATTCATTGATTGTGAGCCTTCCAAGCCAAGTGCTTGATCCTAGGTCACCAACAACCTCATAGCTCTCCTTCGCTGATCTTCATCTTGGAGCTAGGATTTGGTGCCTCTTCATCTTCCCCAAAATCCGTTTTGCCCTAAATCGCAAGTTTTACTCAAGGCATAGGATTTTGTCGGTAAGCAGTTTCTATTTCATTTACTTTCATATTGTAAGTGTTCACTCTCGGTTGTGAGAGTGTGTTTGTGATCCCGGGTTGTGGGAGTCATAAATTTCCTTTGTGTATGATGTGACTTGGTGAAGGTTCGTCACAAGTATTTCATAGTGGAAATCTTGAGTTAGGGTTTCTAACTCAAGTATCCGGAGGGGATCCAGGTGGTTGGGACGTAGGATCACCGGAAACAAGTCGGGGAGACTTGGGTGGATCCGAACCCAATAATATTGCTTGTTTGTGTTTGTCTTATTTGTTGTCGATTATTTACTATTCCGCATTTCCGCATTAATTGGTAAAGATTGCAAGGTAATTAGGAATTAGCCTCTTAATTATTTTAAAGTACTATTCACCCCCCCTCTAGTACTTGTGCAGTAGCTTAGCAGGGCATTACATTTGGTATCAGAGCCAAGTCTATAGCTATGTCTGCCAACGACAACAAGACCGTTCGTCCACCTTCCGACTATAGCACCTTCAAGAATCGTGAAGGAGCGTCTTCGGTGATGGAAGGACACTCCTCAACGAGGCCTCCATTCTTCAACGGTACCAATTACGGGTACTGGAAATGCCAGATGGAAACTTTCCTCCGAAGTGCTTCACTATAGAGGGCCACGATGAAGGAGTATGTCGAGCCCGCCGAAGAAGATTTCGAGAAGTGGACTCCCGCGGAGATCGTCGCGGAGGTAAGCAATGCCAAGGCAATGAACGCCTTGCAATGCGCTTTGGAGCCCGAGGACTTCAAAAAGATATGCACATGTAAGAGTGCATATCAAATATGGAACTCCCTCCTCATCTTGCATGAAGGGACTAGTAGGGTAAGAGACTCCAAACTCGTAGTAGTTAATAAAGATTACGAGTTATTTCATATGCTACAGGGTGAGAAGATGAAGGAGTACTATGCTCGCTTCATCGACATCACAAACGAGTTGGAGGCTCTCGGTAAGACCTACACCCAAACGGAGAAAGTCTCGAAGATTATCGATGGACTTCCTTCTAGTTGGGAGAAACGTACCTTCGCCATCGAGGAAGGTAATGACATGAAAACTTATAGTGTTGTTCAACTAATGGGTACCTTGATGTCTTATGAGGTACGCAAGGATAGCAAGTTGAAGTTGCAAGAAAAGATGAAGTCCTATCTAAAGCAAGACGAGCCAAAGAAGAAGGCTATTGCTTTCAAGGCCGCTCCATCAACTTCCACATCGACCGATGATGAAAACTCGGAAGACGAGTTGGACTTGGAGTCCATGGCACTCATGGCGAAGAAGTTCAACCGGTTCTTCCGGAAAGGTAACTTCAAAAACAAATCTAAGTTTAATTCTTCTAACGCCTCCTCTCCTTTGTGTTTTCAATGCAACAAGCCCGGACACATGAAAGAGGAGTGTCCTCAAAACAAGCACAAGGAGAAGTGGAAGGCGCCGAAGTTTGACAAGTCCAAGAAGTACAAGAAAGGGAACAAAAAGGGGCTTGTCGGGACATTCACCGACTCCGATGATTCCTCTTGCGGAGAGTCGGATGATGAGCAAGTGGAGCAAGCACACATGTGCTTCATGGCTAGAGAGGAAAATGAACAAGGATCTTCCTCCGATGATAGCAACAACGAAGGCGATGAGGTAACCATGTGTTACGAGGTGGAACTCGCATACAATGAATTTGTATTAATGGGAACCAAGGGCACGGTGGTTATGTGGAGAAGGGGGTTTAGGTAGGCTATTTGACAAGCGATTAGTGGGGTGAAGGAGTCGATCTCGACGCCAGTGACGGTCGCGGGGCTGAATCTCGCCGGATGCGGCTGGACAAGGTTGAACGGCAGGGGGGTGACGCCGACTGGTGTTGATAGGCGAGCTCTCCTGCAACACGAACAACTCGTCAGAAGGGCTGGGTTGGGGGTTCAACCCTTAGCCCCTCCGATGCCTAAGTCAGTGATAGGGCTTAAAATGGGGGGCTGGTCACGCCGGTCGGACTAACGGTGTGTCGACCGCGCGTGGTGAGCTATAGGTGGGAGAACAAAGATATGGAAGACCTTTGCACTCGTGTGTGAATAGTTAAATGAGAGAGAATTCTGCAGCAACCCCCTTCTCCGTAAGAGGAGAAGGGGTACTTATACCTGACGGGTGATGACTAGGCGTGCTGAGCTGGCCCGGGTGTCGGCGGAGGCTTCGGACAAGGACGCCGGGAACAGGAGTCTCTGACCTGCCTTTGTCAGGCGGCGCAACGGCCCAGGGGTGCTTTTGTCGGGATGTCAGAGCCGAAAGTGAAAGCGTTATCTGTCAGGTGGCTCTTCCGTCAGGGGGTGCTTTGTCGGATGGTCGGGTGACGTATGTGTCAGGTGTCCTTATCCTTAGGTTGTTTGTCGTTAGCGTCGGACTAAGAGTCGGCCGGCTGCGGTGGTCCGCCTCGGCCGGCTGCGGGGGTCCGCCCCGGCCGGTTCGGGGAGCGCTGCAAGGCGCGCCTGTCTCCATGATGCCCCAGATTTTCGGGGCGGCGGCCCTTTTGTGTAAAGGTGAGTTAATGGGGTATGTTAACGGATCCGGGTGGGAGTCGGGCTCCTACGATCTTTAGGTCGTAACAATTGCCCCCGGCATTCGAGTGCGAGGCGGAAGCCCGGTTCGTCTCGGATGGCGTAACATTATCCTTTAACCGGACTCGGGCTTGGGTCCAAGCTCAGGGTTGGATACGCTGCTTCCGCGGGGTATTGCCCGCTGTTGCGGGATCGCGAGGTCTCATCCCGCGTGGGAACCAAGTGGGGCGTTGCCTCATAACGGCGCGCCGCTTTATGTGGCGGCTGGGTCGGATTTTGGGGGAGCCCGACTCTTTGAGAAGGTTGTGGTTTTTGCTGAGATGTGTTTACCGGACATGTTTGTGATTTTCGCGGGACTTCCACCGCACTGTGCCCGGTGGACCTCCCAGCTGTTGTGCTCTTGGGCTCAGGGAAGGCGTCCAAAAGGAGGAATATTATTCATCAACCTTTACCGGAGATTTAGATGATATTTACAGTGATAGCGCAGGTTTGACCCAGCCTATGGTCGGGATGGGCGGTGGTTTATACTCGTCGCCCGCTATATCGGGGTGGGTAGATCCCTGTTGCCGGGCGGTCTTCCCTTTTACTGACCGCCTAGTTCCTTCTGCTTCGTTGTCCGGGGAAGGGCCGACGCGCCGTGAACCACCATTTGGTTTAATCAGGGATGAAGTCCCGTGGTGGTTCCCCCTTCCGGGGGGCTGACCCTCGTTTGTCGGGTGGAGCTTCTTCCTTTCCCTTTCCTCGCTTCCTCGCGATCTGCCTTGCCGCCGCCGCGCTGGAGAGTTCCTCGCTAGGAATCCTGCGCACCGAGGGGGAACCCCAGGGAGGTTGAGGACGAGGTGGCGGTGGCGGCGCCGAGGGGGACGGCGTTAATTGGGGTGTTGCGGCACGCGGACGGCCGTCTGAACCTGCCTTTTGATACAGTAACAAGCAGGAGGCAAGCTGACGGGCGGGGCCTTCCGCGTGTAAGGGGAATATCCGGTTGGAGGTGGCGGGGCTGTGGCGCCCATCGTCGGGGGAAGTGAAGTTCGTCGGTGGCTATCGGCTTTTTTCGTAGCTCGGCGGGGCGTTTAGGTCCGCTTTATGCCCGGAGTGAGGGGAGGGGAATCCCGTCTCTCTTCCTCCTTTACCCTGACCTCTGGAGGGGGGGTATTTATAGCGAGGTGTTGCGGACGGGTTTCTCTTAGGTAACACCGTGGATTAGCGTCGCTCATGGGCTCTGCGGAATCACGCGCTTCGGGAATCGCTTTTTCCTGGCGGTATCCGGCACTCTGGCCTCTTGGGGGGCGTGTCGCTGCTGATGGCGTGTTGAACCCGCGTCCTTTCGTTATGTTGAGTCGCATCGGGGCGCTGTTGTGACGGGACAAGGCCGCTGTCATTTCAGGACGGCATATATTTCGGGGTTTCTGTCTTGCGACCGGTCCGATCCGGGTCACGTGTTTTGGCTTCTTGCGGGAGCTACGCAATTTACCCATTATACCCATTATGCCCCCAACATTCCCGTGTCCTGTCTGGGGGAGGGGGATGTTGTCTTCCCGTGTTGCATTTGGGGCGGCCTCGAACGGGTTCGGGATGGGACGCACTGGTCTATCCTGATTTGGTGTCTGGCCGAGCCGGTTATGCGAGGCGAGCCCCAGTGCACCCCCTTTCGCCATGGGGAAAGTTGTTGGTGGGTTTCAGGGAGCAGGGGGAGCGGGACTGTGCGTCCCCGATTTCGTAGGTGTCCTAGGTTAGTTAGGCGGGGCGGCGCGTTGCTCGCCCGGTGCTTGGCGTGGGGGGATAGACACATGCTATGATATCCAAAGAACAATGTTTTCGTTTAAACTTATGAGTGCTGGGCCACAGCTTGTACATTAGTTTTTAGTTCATCGCCCGTTGTCGGGTCAGAACCGAGTCGGGGAGGGGCTTTAGAGCTGTCCTTGCCCGGTCGCACGGGCCTAATGACCGCCGGGTCCTGGGGCTTCCGCGGGCCGTGTGGGCAAGTTGTCTTGAGCCGATCTTGGCGCGGAGGCGAGGGGCCGCCGTCTGGGCTGAAGTGTTGCGAGGTCTCTTTGGCTCGGGATAGGTGGGGGGTACCTTGCCGACCGGGCCGCCTTCCCTCCGCTGCCTTGTCTTTTTTCGCAGACAGGGTTTTCCTCGGTCCGGTATAGGCGCTGAGAAGGGAAGCCGGCTTGCCCCGCCCTGCCCCCTGGGGAGGTTCTTGAGCATCGGGCCGTTCCCCGCTGCCCCACGCCTCGCTGTTTCGGTTTGAGGGTGGGGTCCCGAGCCCGATGGCGCCTCGGCGAGCTGACATGCCAGGATTCGCCGTTTGGGCTTGCCGGTGATGCAGCCTTGCCGAGGTCCTCGGATGGAGGTCGAGGGCGAGGAGGTACTGGCCGACCAGCGCTGGGGGCTCTCGCCTGCCCAGATTACTTTGAACGGATGCCATTCTTTCTCCGCCTCGTCCCCGTTTATGGGACGGAGGCGTGAAAGGTGGATTTCCCGTGTGTAAGCGGAATATCCGGATAGCGATCCGTTTGTAAGCGGAATATCCAGTTAGTGGTGCTGGGGATCTAGGCACCGCCGTTCTGGGCGGCGGGAACCATTGATGGCCGGTGACCTCTCTTTTGTTAGGGCGGTGTATCTCAGCCCTTTTCCCGGAGGGTGGGGGGATCAAGTGGCGGTTTTTCATGTCTGTTGATTTTTTCTCTTCGGGGGGGGGGGGGGGGGGGATGGCCTCTTTATAGGTAGATCTTGTTGACGGTTTCTCCCTTATTTATTGCGCTGAGCTGGCATTATTAATGGGCTCCTTGAATTCGCGCCTGTGGGAAACCGCCTTGGCCAGGTGGCTCTTGCGTGTCCTCTTTTGGAGCGCATCATTAATGGTGGCGTGTTTCGCGAGCGTCCTTTCGTTTCGCCGAGTCCCATCGGGGCCGTCGACTCGGGAACTGATGTCATTTTGTCCCGGTTCGCGTGCCCCCGTTTTCTTTTGCTTTTCCGAGTCAGGGGTACGTGGCCCCCCTCGGGTTGGCCCTGCCCCAGAGGTCTGGAGGGGGGAGCGGGCGCGTAGCCCGGCCCGTGCCCTTCTCTGGTTTGGGTGCCTAGGGTTGGCCCTGCCCCAGAGGTCTGGAGGGGGGGAGCGGGCGCGTAGCCCGGCCCGTGCCCTTCTCTGGTTTGGGTGGCTAGGGTTGGCCCTGCCCCAGAGGTCTGGAGGGGGGGAGCGGGCGCGTAGCCCGGCCCGTGCCCTTCTCTGGTTTGGGTGGCTAGGGTTGGCCCTGCCCCAGAGGTCTGGAGGGGGGGAGCGGGCGCGTAGCCCGGCCCGTGCCCTTCTCTGGTTTGGGTGGCTAGGGTTGGCCCTGCCCCAGAGGTCTGGAGGGGGGGAGCGGGCGCGTAGCCCGGCCCGTGCCCTTCTCTGGTTTGGGTGGCTAGGGTTGGCCCTGCCCCAGAGGTCTGGAGGGGGGGAGCGGGCGCGTAGCCCGGCCCGTGCCCTTCTCTGGTTTGGGTGGCTAGGGTTGGCCCTGCCCCAGAGGTCTGGAGGGGGGGAGCGGGCGCGTAGCCCGGCCCGTGCCCACCTCTGGTTTGGGTGGCTAGGGTTGGCCCTGCCCCAGAGGTCTTGAGGGGGGGAGCGGGCGCGTAGCCCGGCCCGTGCCCTGCTCTGGTTTGGGTGGCTAGGGTTGGCCCTGCCCCAGAGGTCTTGAGGGGGGGAGCGGGCGCGTAGCCCGGCCCGTGCCCTTCTCTGGTTTGGGTGGCTAGGGTTGGCCCTACCCCAGAGGTCTGGAGGGGGGGAGCGGGCGCGTAGCCCGGCCCGTGCCCTTCTCTGGTTTGGGTGGCTAGGGTTGGCCCTGCCCCAGAGGTCTGGAGGGGGGGAGCGGGCGCGTAGCCCGGCCCGTGCCCTTCTCTGGTTTGGGTGGCTAGGGTTGGCCCTGCCCCAGAGGTCTGGAGGGGGGGAGCGGGCGCGTAGCCCGGCCCGTGCCCACCTCTGGTTTGGGTGGCTAGGGTTGGCCCTGCCCCAGAGGTCTTGAGGGGGGGAGCGGGCGCGTAGCCCGGCCCGTGCCCTGCTCTGGTTTGGGTGGCTAGGGTTGGCCCTGCCCCAGAGGTCTGGAGGGGGGAGCGGGCGCGTAGCCCGTCCCGTGCCCTGCTCTGGTTTGGGTGGCTAGGGTTGGCCCTGCCCCAGAGGTTCGGAGTTTTAGCGAACTGCAAAATTTGTGTAGGAACAACCAGGTTGGGAAAAACGTGTAGATGTGTATATTGCGCGAAAAAAGAGAAACTCACAACTATTGGTAGAATTTCAGCAGATGTTTCGCGTTCCAAGGGTGGGCCAGCTCGCTCCCTTCGGGGGTGGCAAGGATGTAGGTGGCCGGTCCGACAATGTCAATGACCGTGTAGGGCCCCTCCCATTTGGCGGCCAGCTTTCCCCGCTGCGCAGTCTCGGGGCAGAAGGTGGCGTCGCGGAGGACCAAATCGCCGATCCTGAAAGTCCGCGGTTTCACCTGGGAGTCGTAGTATCGGGCCATCCTCTGGCTGTGTTTGACGAGGCTGGTTAGGGCCCTGTCCCGGACCTCGTCTATCAGCTCAAGACTGAGGCCGAGCCCTTCTCCGTTGATTTCTTCGTCGAAGAGTTTTAGCCGGAGCGTCTCTTCGCCGATTTCCACAGGTACAACCGCCTCCGATCCGTACGCTAGCATGAAGGGACTTTCTCCGGTCGAGGCCTTGTGGGTGGTGCGATAGGACCATAGGATCCCTGGTAGCTCATCGACCCATGCTCCCAGGGCGGCGTCCACCTTCTTCTTCATCGGGTTCAAGATACATTTATTCGCGGCCTCCGCCATTCCGTTGCACTGTGGGTGGGCGACTGATGCGAATTGGAGTTTAATCCCCCAGCCCGAGCAGAAGTCGCGGAAGCCCTCGCAGTCGAACTGCTTTCCGTTATCCGTGACTATGGAACGGGGAATCCCGAAGCGGCATATGACGGATTGCCAGATGAAGCCCTTCATGTCCGTCCACGTGATCCGCGCCAGCGGCTCTACTTCGACCCATTTTGTGAAATAGTCCACGGCGACGACTAGATACTTCCTTCCCCCGGAGGCCTTTGGGAAGGGCCCCAGGATGTCGAGTCCCCACTTGGCGAAGGGGACCGGGCTCAAGATGGGCATCAGGTTGGCCGGAGGTGCAGTCGTCCGTCGGCAGAATTTCTGGCACGCCTCGCACCTTTTGACGTATAGTACCGCATCCCGGATCATCGTCGGCCAGTAGTACCCTTGGCGCATTATCTTGTGGGCGATGGTGCGCCCGCCGTGGTGGTTTCCGCAGAAGCCTTCGTGCACCTCGCGGATGACCTGCTCGGCCTGTTCCGGTCCCAAGCACTTCAGGTAGGGCAGGACGTCGAAATTGGCGCGGCGGCGGCGGTACAGCACTCCGTCGAGGAGCACGAACGTCAGAGCCCGTCTCTCCACCTGCTTAGCCAGCAACCGCTCCTCGGGTAGCTCACCTGTCTCTAAATACTTCACAATGGGGGTCATCCAGGACGTCATCGTGCTCGTGCACATCAGTTCCCCTTCATTGATGGAGGGTGTCGACAGGCTTTCGACGTAGATTGCCTTCCCAATCTTGGCCGCTGAGGAGGAAGCCAGCTTAGACAGGGCATCTGCCCGGAGGTTGTTGGAGCGAGGCAGGTGTTGCACGTCCGCTTTCTTGAACTTGCGGAGTTCGATCTGGATGTGATTCAGGTACCGCTTCATGGTTTCCTCTCGGGCCTCGAAGCCCCCCAGGATCTGTTGGATGACGAGACGGGAGTCACTCAGGAGCAACACGTTCATCGCCCCGACCGCCCTGGCGAGCTTTAACCCGTTAACCGCGGCTTCATACTCCGCGACATTGTTGGTGGCCGGGAAGTCGAAGCGTAGGGCGTATTCCAACGAACATCCGTCTGGAGTCTGAATGACGATTCCCGCTCCTGTTCTGGAGCCCGTCACGGAGCCGTCGACGTGGATGGTCCATAATTCGCCTGCCGTCGTCGGGGGGGGCGCTGAGGATTCGCCCGCCTCGATCCTCTGGGGGGACGTGGGCGCCGACGGTTGCTCTATCTGGTCTCCCGGCGGGATTTCCGTGGTGCATTCCACCACGAAGTCGGCCAGCGCCTGACCCTTGATCGCCGTCCGGGCTTTGTACGTTATGTCGAACTCGCTGAGCTCGACGCTCCAGTTGAGCATCCTCCCTGACCGTTCCAGTCTTTTCAGGTTCTTTTCGAGGGGCATGCTGGTGTGGACGGTTATGGGGTGGGCCTGGAAATAGGGTCGGAGCTTTCGGGCGGTGGTGATTAGGCAGTAGGCGGCTTTTTCGATGGGGCTGTAACGGGTCTCCGCATCCCGGAGGATCCGACTGGCATAGTAAACAGGGCGTTGCACCCCTCCTTCTTCCTTGATTAGGACGGAGCTAACAGCCTCCTCGGTGGTCGCCAGGTACAACCCCAGGGGTTCACCTTCCTCCGGTCGTGCGAGGAGCGGTGGGCCTTGTAGGTATGCTTTCAGCTCCGCGAACGCCCGCGTGCAGTCGTCGTCCCACGGGATCACCTTCCTCTTGTCTTTAGCTTCGCCAAAGGCCGTGCGTAAGACCCTGAAGAAGGGGAGCGACTTCTCCGCCGATTTCGACAGGAATCGTCCCAGAGCAGCAATCCGGCCGTTCAGTCGCTGCAAGTCCCGGATCGTCCGGGGCTCCGTCATACCGGTGAGGGCCCTCACCTTGTCGGGGTTTGCCTCGATCCCCCGCTTCGTTATCATGAAGCCCAGGAATTTTCCCGACTGCACGCCAAAGATGCATTTCGCAGGGTTTAGTCTCAGGTTGTATCGGCGGACCCTCTAGAAGGTCTCCTGCAAGTCGTTGAGGTGGTCGAGGGCCCTTCCACTCTTCACCAGCATGTCGTCGATGTAGACCTCCAAATTTCGCCCTACCTGAGGGCCGAAAATCCGGTCAACCATCCGTTGATAAGTCGCCCCGGCGTTCTTCAGCCCAAAGGGCATCTTGGTGTAACAGAAGGTGCCTTTATCAGTGACGAAGGACGTCTTCTCCTCATCCTCCTCCGCCATCGGTATTTGGTTGTACCCCGAGAAGGCGTCCATAAAGCTCAACAACTCATAACCGGACGCCTGGTCCACCAAGTGGTCGATCCTGGGTAGAGGGAAGCTGTCCTTCGGGCAAGCCTTGTTGAGGTCAGTGAAGTCAACGCACATGCGCCACTTCCCGCTGGGCTTCTTCACTAGAACGACGTTGGCGAGCCAGTCGGGGTAGTCCACCGGCCGAACAAACTTGGCTTCGAGGAGCCGCTCTACTTCTTCCTCGGCTGCCCTCTTCTTTTCGCCCCCTGCACTCCTCTTCTTCTGTCGAACAGGCCGGGCCTCTGGGTCCGCATTCAACCTGTGGGAGATTACCGCCGGGTCCACCCCGGGCATGTCGGCTGGTGACCATGCGAATATGTCCGCGTTCTCCCGGAGCAGGGTGATGAGGGCCGCCCTCAAGGCGGAGGGGAGTTTCGTCCCGATGGAGACGGCTCTCCCCTCGTCCGAGGTTATTGGGACCTCCTCTACTTCCTCGGCCGGGGTCGGCCGCTGGTCGCAGAAGTCCTCCCTTTCGTCGGGGACGAGTGGCGTCAGTGTCCGCCTGGGGCCCCCAGGCGGGGACGGCACACGGTTGTGGTCTTGGGGCACCCCTCGACCTCCCCGCACCTGTCCCACCCCCCGCGGGGTCCGGAACTTCATCGTCTGATGTTACAGGCTGGGGAGCGCCTCGATGGCCGTCATATATGGGCGTCCAATGATTCCGTTATACACCGACGCGATGTCAACGATGACGAAAAGCGTTTCCTTGGTGACGATCCTCGGCTCCTCCCCCAGTGTCATGGGCAAGGTGATCGTTCCTTCGGTAGGGATCTCATGGCCGGTGAAGCTGGCCACAGGGCCCACGCAGGGCTCTAGGTCTGCGCGCCCCCACCCCATCCTTTCGACCGTTGACAGGAACAGGATCTCGCAGGAGCTTCCGGTGTCAATCAGGAGCCGGCCGACGTCAACCGCCCCGACCCGAGCCTCGATGACGAGAGCGTCGTTGTTCTGGCTCCGCGTCTCCTGCCAGTCTTCCTCGGTAAAGGTGATGGGGGTCGGTGTGTCCTTCTTCGCTTCGGTCGGTGGCTGGCGGCTGCCGTCATCACCTGTCGGGCCCCGGCCTCCAGGATGGCGGGCGCCCGCCCCGCCGAGGAAGGGCCTCCAGTTATCATCTCAATACGCATGACCGCCCTTGGGGGGCGAGGCTCCTCCTTATCGCGGTTCGCCGGGGGTTCCCGTCCCCCTTCCTCCGGGGGGGGCTCTCTCTTCTGCCGCCACCCGCCTTCCCGCGACAAAGTTCCCCAGGTGACCCGCTTGGATCAGCCGCTCGATTTCTCTCTTAAGGGAGTAACAACGGTCGGTGTCGTGACCGTGGTCCCGGTGATATCGGCAGTATCTCCGGGGGTCCCGCCTCGCCGGGTCCGTCCTCATCTCCCGGGGAGGCTCCGGCAGTAACCCGGCCCTCGTCGCCGCGGCCAGCACCTCCATCACGGGGGCATTGAGTCGCGTGTAATGCACCGGCGGGGGGTCTTCTGGTCTTGGGATGACTCCGGGGGGCCTCCGTGCCGGAGCGAACTCGCGAGCCGGGCCAAGGCGATCTAGCGGGCGGGGCTCGGGTGGCTCCCACCGCGGTAGGGCCATCTGATCGCGGCCTCGCCCCCTTTCCTCCTGCCTCGGCCGAGGGTGCGGCCGGGGCCCATCTGCGGGTGGTTTCGCCTGGGGGAATACAACCTTTGCACCCAAAGTCTCCTCCGCCAACGCGTGCCTCTCCGCCATTGCTACCAACGCTTCATAGTCGGTCGGTGGATCCCGGAGCAGGGATTTGTGGAGGCTCCGAGTCCGCAGCCCCGTCTTGAAGGCCAGCATAAGCACCTCGTCGCCGCATGTCACCACCGCCCGTCTCTCCTCCTGAAAGCGGCGGAGGTATCTTCCCGTTCCCTCCCCCTCCCTTTGGACTATCGTGCTGAGATAGTCTAAGGGCTTCTTTTTTGTTCGCCTGGCCCGGAACTCTTGGCAGAACTTATGGGATAGTTCGCCAAAGCTCCCTACGGACCTCGCGGGCAAGCCGAAGTACCAGTCCAGCGCGGTGTCCCTCAGGCTTTGGGAGAAATGTCGGCAAAGGAACGCCTCATCCACGTCCTGGGCTTCCATCGCCCCCCGGTATTGTTGCACGTGCGTGAGGGGGTCGCCCCTCCCATTGTATGTGGCCAAGTGAGGGGGTTTGAACCTTACGGGCCTGGGGGCGGAAGTGATCCACCGGGCGAGTGGCGTGGCCTCCTCCGGGTAGGTCGGGCGATCCGGCGCATCCCCCCTCCGCCACTCGGGGGTCGGGCTTCGGTCGCACCTCGGCCGTCGACGGTCCTCCGTCCCCGGGGAGTAGTCCGACGGTCTCCAGGCGGGGCTCCTTCCTTGGGCCGAGGATTCGACGGGTTGCGGGCTACGGTCCTCCCAGCGCCCACGCCTCCTGGCCAGCTCTCCTCGGGCCTCCATCCGTTCTTGATTCTCCCGAAGGAGTCTTTCACGCTCGGTGGTGAGGAAGCGTAGTTGCCGACAAACGGCTTCCTCGCGCAGGGTATCGGAGGGGTGGTGTTGGTGATGGGGGCCGCCCCCTCCAGGCGGGGACCTGTTCAGCAACGGGTCCCGCCCGTTCCCAGGCCGTCGGGCCGTCGTCGCCTCGTCCAGGAGTTCTCGGTTGCTCCTGTTCTCCATCCTCAGCCTCTCGCGCTCCGCGATGATGAAGCGAAGCTGGCGGCGGGTGGCCTCCTCTTCCTGGTAAGCCTTTCGGGTGGTCTCGGCCGCCTCGTCCAGACGCCTCTGCGCGGCGGCCGCCTCCCCCAGGCGCCTCCACCGCTGCGCGACTTCTACCTCCTCTTCCAGGAGCCTTTGCTGGGCCGCGATCTCCTCAGCGAGCCCACTATGCTCCCCCTCCTCCTCGAACTGAGGGTGGAGGTTTCGCCTCACGTTCAGGGGCTCTGAGGGGCCGGGCGGAGGTCCCGTTCCAGCCGTCTGACAGCCTCCCCTGGCCTGAGCAACGGCCTCGAAGCTCTTCAGGACGGCGGGGACTGAAGTGTGTTCGATCTCGGAGCCCATCCCCAGAAGGGGGTCGGACGCCGGGGTGATTTGTAGGGAGAGCGGTTCCTGTCCCACGGGATCTTTGCCGTGGTCCGGGTTCCGCGAGATCGGTATGGAATCTAACATGGGTGAGACCCTTCGTTCCCACAGACGGTGCCAATTGTTACGAGGTGGAACTCGCGTACAATGAATTTGTATTAATGGGAACCAAGGGCACGGTGGTTATGTGGAGAAGGGGGTTTAGGTAGGCTATTTGACAAGCGATTAGTGGGGTGAAGGAGTCGATCTCGACGCCAGTGACGGTCGCGGGGCTGAATCTCGCCGGATGCGGCTGGACAAGGTTGAACGGCAGGGGGGTGACGCCGACTGGTGTTGATAGGCGAGCTCTCCTGCAACACGAACAACTCGTCAGAAGGGCTGGGTTGGGGGTTCAACCCTTAGCCCCTCCGATGCCTAAGTCAGTGATAGGGCTTAAAATGGGGGGCTGGTCACGCCGGTCGGACTAACGGTGTGTCGACCGCGCGTGGCGAGCTATAGGTGGGAGAACAAAGATATGGAAGACCTTTGCACTCGTGTGTGAATAGTTAAATGAGAGAGAATTCTGCAGCAACCCCCTTCTCCGTAAGAGGAGAAGGGGTATTTATACCTGACGGGTGATGACTAGGCGTGCTGAGCTGGCCCGGGTGTCGGCGGAGGCTTCGGACAAGGACGCCGGGAACATGAGTCTCTGACCTGCCTTTGTCAGGCGGCGCAACGGCCCAGGGGTGCTTTTGTCGGGATGTCAGAGCCGAAAGTGAAAGCGTTATCTGTCAGGTGGCTCTTCCGTCAGGGGGTGCTTTGTCGGATGGTCGGGTGACGTATGTGTCAGGTGTCCTTATCCTTAGGTTGTTTGTCGTTAGCGTCGGACTAAGAGTCGGCCGGCTGCGGTGGTCCGCCTCGGCCGGCTGCGGTGGTCCGCCCCGGCCGGTTCGGGGAGCGCTGCAAGGCGCGCCTGTCTCCATGATGCCCCGGATTTTCGGGGCGGCGGCCCTTTTGTGTAAAGGTGAGTTAATGGGGTATGTTAACGGATCCGGGCGGGAGTCGGGCTCCTACGATCTTTAGGTCGTAACACCATGGATGACCTTAGAAATGCTAATGAGCAATTATGGTCTAAATACACTAAGTTAGTAAATAGGTATACTAAAGTAAAAGATGATTTAGCTAGCATCCAAACCTCGCCTAAAACTATCATCACCAACAACGACACCGTTGTTGAAGAGTTGAAGAATGAGATTGTTAATCTCAAGACTCAACTTGAACATGTTAGCATTGAGGATCCGGAGGCATAAGATAGCGGATTTGACTTCTCAAAACTCGACTTTGAGTATTGAGAATGAGAATCTCAAATCCCGTGTTTATGTGCTCACATCGCAAGTATCCACTTTGGATGCTTCTATGCGTTCTTTCACCGAGAAATATGAGAACACATTAGGCCGAATTAACAAATTCAATAAGGGTAAGGACCATTTGGATAAAATCTTAAGTGACTTACTTCCGGCCAATCACCACATTGGCATGGGGTACACGATGGGAAGTTCATCCAAATCGGCCACTACTTTTGTTTGGCCAACTTCCGGTGACTCAACGAGTGGTAGCAAACACTCTATTGGTAGTTCATCTACCAATGGTGCTTCCACCTCGTTCACACCCTCTTTCGGAAAGAAACCCACTTTGGGTGGACCTCCAAAGAAGGGTCATGCTTATATGTACACAAATACTATGCCACGTAGGAACACACGTCCTACTCCACCGGCTCACACATATGATGATTTCTATGCTACACGTTCACGGGCATGTGCACACCATGTGAGACACCCTCAAGCACGTGTTCCTCCACATGCATATGTACACCCACATCATCGAATGAATAATTCTCATAATGCACCATTCCATCATGTTCCTTATGCATATCCACGTCATGCATCACGTAGAAATCAACAACGCATGCATGCACCCAATAGGATGAGGGCTCCCAAAATTTTCAAGATTTGGAGCCCAAAGGACACAAGCATGAATGAAAAACAAGTTTACATGAATGCTTATTTTTCGAATGTCGTGCATAGTGATAATTATGTGGGGAAGTCTAAGTCCAATTGGACTTGGCTTCAAAGATCTAATCTTTTAGACCCAATGACATTGGGTACCATGATACGATATTTTCTATCTTTAGGTACTCAAGAAAAAGAAACGGAGCAACAAATTTAAATTTAGCTCCAAGGAGAATTGGATACTCGATAGCGGGTGTTCAAAACACATGACGGGTGACGCTTGATTTCTCTCCGGAGTGATGCCCATTGCAAATGAAAACCGCGTCGTCTTTGGAGGCAACGAGAGCGGAACCATCATAGGTGTTGGTAAAGTGGGTAATCCTTCTAAACCCCTAATATGTGATGTTTACCTTGTTAAAGGATTAAACCACAATCTCATTTCAATAAGCCAACTTTGTGACAAAGGTTACAAAGTTAGCTTTGCGACAAAGGTTACAAAGTTAGCTTTGCGAAAGGAATGTGCCATATTTTAAGAAAAGATAATAATGAATTATTGTTTTCCGGCACAAGCCATAAGGATATATACATCCTAGATCTTCCGAGATCACATGAACAATGTCTCATTGCCAACACAAGTGAACAACACTTATGGCATCGACGTTTTAGTCATGTGAACTTTGGAACACTATTTAAGCTTTCCAAGTTAAATTCTATTAGAGGCTTCCCTAAGCTTGTCTTTCAAAAGAAAAGCTTTTGTGACTCGTGTCAACGAGGCAAGCTTCCAAAATCGTCTTTTAAACCTAAGAAAAGCATTTCTTCTAAGCGGCCACTAGAGCTATTACATCTAGATTTATTTGGGCCAACTAGAGTTGCTTCATTAGGAAATGCACGATATGGACTTGTCATCGTTGATGACTTTTCTAGGTTTACTTGGGTATTTTCATTAAGTAATAAAAATGATGCTTTTGAAAACTTCACAATTTTTGTTAAGAAAGTACAAAATCTCATTGGAACCACCATTGTCACTATTCGTAGTGATCATGGAGGGGAATTTGAGAATGAGTCTTTTGAGACATTTTGTGATGAAGTTGGTATTACACACACCTTTTCATTCCCTCGCGCACCTCCTCAAAATGGTGTTGTTGAAAGAAAGAATAGGACGCTAGTGGAGTGTGCTCGCACTATGCTTGATGATAGCCAACTTGGCCATCAATTTTGGGCGGAAGCGGTACACACCGCTTGCTATGTGTTTAATAGAATACTTTTGAGGCCCGACACCAAACAAACTTGTTATGAATTGTTGTTTGGTAGGTTATGTTGGATATGGACGACATAAATACACCCATGAGGGGATGTATGAGGGTATACGGACCTCAGATGTCGCGTGCACGAAGGCGTGCGCGAAGGGAACCTTTTCTCGTGTGAAAAGGACCACTCGATAAGTGGAAAAAGCCACTCGATAAGTGGAAAAAGCCACTTTATAAGTGCAAAATGGCACTTGATAAGTGGATGAAGAAGAAGATAAATGAATGTGCTAATATAGGCTAATAAGCTTATAATTGGTTATTTCCTACAATAACCACCCCTAAAGCCTATAAATAGGACCCAAGGGTAAGGCATTCATTCACACTTTCCATGCCATAAGTTTGCATAATGCATCTTATGTTCTTCTTCTCCCTTCCATTAAAATCCTCTTCTAGTTAGAGATTTAGGTGGTGAAACTCTGCTTCGATCCTCTGTGACGAAGCATCGACCGTTGTGGCGAATCCGAGGGCGAAGTTCCGAGATTACCGTGCCACGTACGCAAGCGTAAGTATCGACTTCATTTATCAATCCTAACATTGTTTTGACAGGATCCTACATTGGTATCGGAGCCATACGGATTCGCTCCGGTCAGAACCGTCACCCCGTCGAAACTATGAACGATTCGTTGTCTTTTTCACGAATGGGTATCCTACCATTATGGATATGGTAGGAACACTTCGTGACGGAGAGAACGCAGCGGTTGTTCTTTTCACGTTAGGGTCTCCTACCATTACGGATATGGCAGGAACTCTCCGTGACGGGAAGAACTGACCGTTCATATCGTCAAACTCGTTATCTTCATGGATGCTGAGTCTCCATTCATAGGGAATGGGCACTCTCTTCATGTGGAGCGCGTAGTTTACGAACTTTTTGAAGTAAGTTATTTTTTTGGCACACGGCCATTGGAGGATAACTACTTTCTCGACAAACGTGTGCTTCATCGGAGAAGAAGATGGTGGTCATTCCCATCGGGGAAGATGACTTTTTGTGCATGAAATCTATGGCCATATGGGCAATGGAGGCAATGCATTCCCCCTCCCCATGCGGAGGGGGTTGGCTATGGCCAATAACGACGAAAACCACCGCGACCACCCCATCAAGGGGGAGGAGTGCATGCAGCCACCCCATGAAGGGGAGAGACCGGCCATGGCCAAAGGGCCATGGCCGGGCCATGGCCAGGGAGCCCTGGCCGCGGCCTGGCCAGGCCAGGCCGCCCTGGCCGAGGCCAGGCCAGGGGCCCTGGCCCCCGGCCAGGGCCAGGCCGCCCTGGCCGAGGCCAGGGCAGGGGCCCTGGCCCCCGGCCAGGGCCTGGCCAGCCTTGGCCTCGGCCAGGGCCTGGCCAATGGCCGGCCCTGGCCGCTGCCAGGGCCACGGCCGGCCATGGCAGTGGCAAGGGCCTGGCCGAGGGCCGGCCTGGCTGGCACTGGCCGGGAGTGGTGTCAGATCATTGGTTGGTCGACCAATTTGGAAGTTTTGGTTGACCAATCCGGCAAAAGGCCTTGATCGATCACGAACATGCCGACTAGCCCATACGGGGTTGCAAAAGGCCTTGGTCGAACACGAATGTGCCGACTAACCCATACGGGGCTAACGATAGTCGTCTGCGGCAAAATTCTCCTATACGGGGGAAGCGCCTGGATTCATACGGGAGCCGGCGACGATGGCTTGCAGAAAAATCCCCAAAGGGGGGATCCGGCCTTGGCACGGCTACGGCTCTACCCCGGCAAATGGCCAGGGATTGCCGAATATTTCGCTAGTATCATAAGTGTACTAAGTCGAAATATACAATTTTGAAAAATACGTTTTCTAACGTTTTGAAAAATACGTTTTCAAAAACGCTTTTCCGCTGCAAAGTACTATAAGAGTACTTTTATTTGATAAAGTGATGGGGAAATATTGAAAGTTGCTCTAGATGGTGATTGAAAACGTAGTGACTTTTCCGATTCTAGAGTAACATCTTCAATATTTTTCGAAAGTAACTTATCAAATTATGAATATCATTCCAAGTGGGAGTTGATTTTAGAACTATCCATATGGGATATTCTATTATCATTTCAAGTGGGAATTATATCTGAAAAATACGTTTTCAAACTCGTTTTTCCGCTGCTAGTACTATAAGAGTACTATTGTTTGATAAGTGATGAGGGAATATTGAAGGTTGTTCTAGATGGTGATTGGAATCATAGAGACCTTTTCGATTCTAGAACAACATCTTCAATATTTTTCGAAAGTAACTTATCAAATATAATATAATTCCAAGTGGGATTTTGAATTTTTAGAACTATCCAAATGGGATATTCTATTATCATTTCAAGTGGGAGTTATATTTTAAGAATTTTTATGCAATGTTTTGATCAAACCTTCGGTTTTGTGTCTTTTGCAGCATTTTAAAAGTAAAATGTCTTCCGCTTCAAAGAATATCGTCGCTGAGTTAAACAGAGGTGAAAAACTCAACGGCGATAATTACAAACTTTGGTCCATCAAGATACAATACGTTTTAGAGGAGCAAGAAGTGCTCGAAACTCTAAAGAACGTAATGATTGAACCCGAGTTGGGCACTACGGCCCAACACAGACGAGACAAGGAAGCTTTTGATGCTTGGTCTCGGAAGAATAAGATAGCCCGCATTACGTTATTGAGCAGTATGGCCGATGACATAATGCGCATCTTCCGAGAGCATGACTTAGCCATGGACATATGGTCCAAGCTAGAAGAGAAGTTCGGTGGCACATCGGTGTCCAAACTTCGCGCCTTAACTATAAGGTTCGATTCATATAAGAAACGTCTAGATCATTCCATGGGGAAACATCTGCGACATATGGCGAATCTTATCTCGGAGTTAAAGGACGCGGGTCATGTGCTCACTGATGAGCAACAAATCCAAGCAGTTATATGTTCCCTACCAAATGGGTGGGACCAAATGAAGATGCATCTCACTCACAATGAGAGCATCAAGACTTTCAGCGATGTTTCTAAGCACCTCGAATTAGAGGAAGAGCGGCTTGCGGCTGCCAAGCCAAGTGCAGAAGTGCACATGGTTGCTAGTTCCTCACACGGGGGAAAGAAAAGGAAAGATCGTTCGAAGTCTACCAATGAACGTAATAAGCAACCTGAGTCTACCAAGAAACCCAAACATAAGGGTGGGCACAAGAAATGGCACAAGAAGAAAGACTTGAAGAGGATCAAGTGCTTCAAGTGCAACAAGCTCGGCCACTATGCTCGTTCGTGTACGAGTGGAGGTGACGAGGTAACTTGTAAATATACTAGTTACATATGTGTTTCTAGTTCAATATTTCTTGTGGAATCTAATCCATTTTGGATAATTGATTCAGGTGCCACCGACCACATAGCAAGGGACAGACGGTCTTTCATGGAGTATCACCGGATACCCCAAGAAATGAAGTGGATCAATGTAGGAAACAACACACATGTTGAAGTGAAAGGCGTTGGGACTCGCAAGCTAGTCTTGGACAACGACCGCACTCTCCTACTTCATGATGTTCTCTTCATTCCATATATTCAAAGGAATATTAAAATTGTGGTCAATTTAATGGGTCTTGGTTATAGTTGGTTCCTTCAAGATTGTAATATGGACCTATTTTGTAATAATTCCTTAATTGGCACAGGGTATGTTTTCAAAGGATTTATTGTAATAAGTACAATGTATGATTCCTCATGTAATGAAAATTTCCTTGTGACAAATTCTTTGACTAATGCGTCTAATATAATTTATTGGCACGCAAGGCTTGGTCATATTGGACCAACGCGTATGGATAGACTTGCCAAACATGGCCTTCTATCCAATGTTTCAAAGGTCGAAATGTCGACCTGCGAACATTGCCTTGTGAGAAAATCTTGTCGCAAGCCGTTTGGAACCGGCACAAGGGCCGAGGTTCCATTACAGCTTATCCATTTGGACATATGTGGTCCGATGAATGTCAAGACAAGACGCGAAAAGTCCTATTTCATCACTTTTATTGATGATTTCACACGATTCGGACATATCTATTTGATATCCCACAAAAGTGAAGCATTGGCTTGCTTTAAAAACTATATGAGTTTAGTGGAGAATCAATTAGAACGCAAGATTAAGGTCTTGCGAACCGATAGGGGCGGTGAATATCAATCAACAAGTTTTCAGGAACTTTGTGATGAAAAAGGCATAGTACATCAGGTAACTATGCCTTATACTCCTCAACAAAACGGTGTTGCAGAAAGGAGAAATAGGACTTTAATAGAAATGGTCCGTTCAATGATGGCGCAAGCTAACTTGCCAATCACCTTTTGGGGTGATGCATTATTGACGGCCGCTTTCATTTTGAGCCGCGTACCCTCGAAATCAGTTAGCTCCACTCCTTATGAGTTGTGGAACCAAAGGTCTTCTGACTTAAACAATTTTGAAACCCTGGGGTTGTGCATCCTACGCACATATTTCCTCCCATAAGTATGGCAACTTAGGCCAAGGGGAAGGAAATGTATCTTTATACGATACGCAGAAAACTCCAAAGGTTATGTTTTTTGTTAGTCAAGAAGACAATGGTGGGCTAATTGAGTTTGAGTCGAGGGATGTCACTTTCTTGGAAAACGAGTTTCCAAGACAGGGCGAGATAAGTCAGGGCTTATCTCTATTTGAGATTTATGATCAAGAAGGATTACCTCATTCGAGTGGGAGAATTCTTGGTGAAAACGAAAATACGTTTCAACCTTCACCAATGGATTATACAAATGACGATTATCCTATTCCATACGGGAATAATGATCCAAGTGGGAGCAATTCTAACGACATTCCAAGTGGGAGTGATATTAGAATTGATCTAAATTCGAGTCAACAAGGACTTGAAGAATCTCAAATACGACGTAGTAGTCGTACAAGGTTGGTTCCTCTAAGATTTGAGGATGAATTTCCACAAACCTTTATGACTTTACTACAAGAAGATGACGAGCCTGCTACTTTCAAACAGGCCGTATCTTGCCCTGCAAAAGACAAATGGATGGAAGCAATGCAAGAGGAATTAGAATCCATGAAAGTTAACCAAGTCTGGGACTTAGTTGACTTACCCAGAGGACGTAGAGCTATTGGGAACAAATGGGTTCTCAAGATCAAGCATAAGGCTGATGGCTCTATTGACAGATATAAAGCTCGCCTTGTTGCGAAAGGTTTTACGCAACAGGAAGGGATAAACTACGAAGAGACCTTCTCACCTGTTGTTCGTTTTACCTCGATTCGCCTGATTCTGGCAATGGTAGCTTGCTTAGACCTCGAATTACATCAAATGGATGTAAAGACTGCCTTTCTCAATGGAGAATTGGACGAGGAGATCTATATGGAACAACCAACAGGGTTTGAAAAAGAAGGAAACGAACATAAGGTTTGTAAACTTCATAAATCCATATATGGTCTTAAACAATCCTCGAGGCAATGGTATATACGATTTCAAGAAGTTGCCTTATCAAATGGTTTTTCCATGCTTGATGAAGATAACTGCGTATATATCAAGAGGATTAAGAGCAAGTACGTTATTATGTCTCTATATGTAGATGACATTTTAATAGCCGGAAATGACAAGGGCTTTGTGATGGATATCAAGGCTTGGCTTTCATCAGTTTTTGAGATGAAAGACATGGGAGAAGCCGCATATATCCTTGGAGTTAAGATTTCAAGGAATCGTTCGAAGAAACTTCTTTCTCTTTCACAGGAGACTTATATAAAGAAGGTTTTAGAACGTTTTAATATGCAGGACTGCAAGTCCATTGATACTCCTATAAATCAAGTGCGACAATTTATGTCTGAAATCATGTCCAAAGAACCAAAAGGAAAAGGAAATTATGGAAAAAGTTCCATATTCCAGTGCAGTTGGTAGTCTTATATACGCTAAGATGCGTACAAGATCGGACATCTTTTTTGCCGTTGGAATGGTAAGTCGTTTCCAATCCAACCCAGGGCAAGAATACTGGAAAGCGGTTAAGAGGATAATGCAGTATCTTAAAGGAACTGCAAACTTGCAAAAGACTATGATAAGACCAAGAAGGTAGACATAAGGTACATATCTACGCATGAGATGATAGCGGATCCGCTTACGAAGGCGATCCCCAGAGATGTGTTTTACAAACACTTATCATCTCAAGGATTGCGTAAGAGCTGAGTTGTACCGATATAAATTCCCATGTCTGTAAATGATCAAATTTAATAAAAGAATAAGTTCTTTTTTCAAACATTGCATATGAATTTCTTGAGAAATGTTTGTGTACATTTTTTGAAATCTCAGCTATACTTTCTAGTATGTCGGACAGATTGAGGTTGGCTCTCTCACATGAGCAACCGCCTTATTCTATCAGACGGATAGAATAGAGATGAGACCTGTTTGAAGTCAAAATTATCAGACGGATGATTTAGAGTCATGACTTAAACAAAATGGTCGCATGAAAGATCTGCATCATATGGATGCTTACAGAAGATCTAAGAGGATTTTGAAATCCTATCTGTCTAAATGCGGGATGTGAGTCCAAAGGATTATTTGAGTAAAAAAGGGACTCAAAGTCAGACATTGTGGTGTTTGATCATCATCCTTACAACATCATTGAGACATACACTCCCTGGGAAAGGAGCGATGTTGTAATACGTATTCATACTACGTATGCATTTTTGACCATTGGGTTAGAATAGTAAATAAGTTTACTATTATGTGAGACCCAAAGACCACATGGGTCTTAACTCGTTACCCTTATGGACTCTAATTGGTTCCTTAAGATTTGACTGGGTGATTGTTATCTTAGCATGTTGCTTATGGACTATGGTTAATTCGGTCCGGCGGGGCATGTTAGAAAAGCGAGTCAAGTCAAGATCGAAAGGATCGCAAGAAGAGGAAGATTAATTTCGCATTCACATTTGGACTTTAAAGATTCAAAGCTGGCCAGCCAATTGCAATCCAGATGGGATTCAATTGTTGAATATAAAGTATAAGAAATGTGAAGAAATAATCTAGGGTAAAGCATGTGTTGATCTACTCAACTTTGCACCTCGAGGAGTGTTGTGTATCTCTAACAAGTGCACAACAGCGGACTCTATGCGCATGACGGTCACACGGCCTATTTCTCGATATGACAAACAGAAGAGTTAGAGGAAAATAAGTTTCCTTACAATCCCCTCAAGTGTGAGTGGGAGATGTTGGATATGGACGACATAAATACACCCATGAGGGGATGTATGAGGGTATACGGACCTCAGATGTCGCGTGAACGAAGGTGTGCGCGAAGGGAACCTTTTCTCGTGTGAAAAGGACCACTCGATAAGTGAAAAAAGCCACTCGATAAGTGGAAAAAAGCCACTTTATAAGTGCAAAATGGCACTTGATAAGTGGATGAAGAAGAAGATAAATGAATGTGCTAATATACGCTAATAAGCTTATAATTGGTTATTTCCTACAATAACCACCCCTAAAGCCTATAAATAGGACCCAAGGGTAAGGCGTTCATTCACACTTTCCATGCCATAAGTTTGCATAAGGCATCTTATGTTCTTCTTCTCCCTTCCATTAAAATCCTCTTCTAGTTAGAGATCTAGGCGGTGAAACTCTGCTTCGATCCTCTGTGACGAAGTATCGACCGTTGTGGCGAATCCGAGGGCGAAGTTCCAAGATTACCGTGCCGCGTACGCAAGCGTAAGTCTCGACTTCATTTATCGATCCTAACATTGTTTTGACAGGATCCTACAGGTTGCCTCAAGTTAAACATTTTCGTGCTTTTGGTTCAAAATGTTTTATTAAGAACACGTATGGTTGTTTGGACAAATTCGATCTAAGATCCGATGAGGGGATTTTTGTTGGGTATTCCTCACGTAGCAAATCCTACCGGATATACAACAAACGAACCTCAACGATCGAGGAATCGCTTCATGTTTCATTTTAATGAAGGATTTGTTCCAACTAGAATTACTAATGATGATGACTCTATGGATGTCTTATGTGATTCAATTGGTAATTCTAACGCTATTGATTCTATTGATACTAACCCGACTAATGAAGTTTTTGAGAATGTTCCTAGTGATCAAGGAATTCCCAAACGGCTTCATACCGTTCGTGACCATCCTCATGAGCAAGTCATTGGCAATATCCATGATAGTGTCAAGACGAGATCTCAAGTCAACCACTTCGCTCATTGTGCCTTTGCCTCCTCGATAGAGCCAAAGAATGTTAATGAAGCATGCGAAGATAGCTCTTGGATCCTTGCCATGGAAGAGGAACTCATTCAATTCGAGAGGAATGAGGTTTGGGAGCTTGTTCCATTGCCATCGAAGAACCACACCGTCATATGGACAAAGTGGATCTTCAAGAACAAGACCGACGAAAACCAAGTCGTCGTCTGAAACAAAGCTCGGTTAGTAGCTCAAGGCTATCGGCAAGAGGAAGGTATCGATTTCGAAGAATCCTTTGCTCCGGTAGCTAGATTAGAATCAATTAGATTATTGTTATCTTTTGCATGCCATTAGGATTTTAAATTATTTCAAATGGATGTAAAAAGTGCGTTTTTAAACGGAGATGTTGTTGAGGAAGTTTATGTTTCTCAACCTCCGGGTTTTATAAATGAAAATTTTCCAAATCATGTTTTTAAACTTAAGAAAGCTCTTTACGGTTTGAGACAAGCTCCTCGAGCTTGGTATGACCGTCTAAAGAATTTTCTTTTGGATTTAGGTTTTAAAATGGGAGAAATTGTTTCCACATTATTTGTTAAGTATTCGAATAATGATATAATTTTAGTTCAAATATATGTTGATGATATCATTTCTGGTGCTACTAACTTTGCTCTTTGCGAAGAGTTTTCTAATGTGATGAAGGATCAATTTGAGATGAGCCACATGGGTGAGCTCAAATATTTCTTAGGTCTCCAAATTCGCCAAATGAACGATGCAATCTTCTTTCACCAAACGAAGTATACGGTGGAGTTGTTAAAGCGATTTGGAATGGAGAATGCCTCCGGGAAGAAGACTCCAATGAGCACGACTACACATCTTGATAAGGATGCGGGCGGTAAAGATGTAGACATTCGTCTATATCGAGGTATGATAGGTAGTTTACTATATCTTACCGCAAGTAGGCCCGATATTATGTTTGCCGTATGTGTATGTGCTCATTACCAGTCTCAACCTAAGGAATTTCACTTAGTAGTGGTAAAACGTATTTTCCGTTATCTAAGTTACACACTTGATTTTGGATTACTTTATCCAAAATCTAGCACGTTTGAGTTAATCTCATATAGTGACGCAGATTATGCCGGATGCAAATCCGACAGGAAAAGTACTAGTGGCACTTGCCATTTAATAGAAAATTCTCTTGTCTCTTGGTTTTCCAAGAAGCAGAATTCCGTATCACTTTCAACCACCGAGGCGGAATATATTACCGCCGGTGCCGCGTGTGCTCAAGTTCTTTGGATGAGACACACACTAAAAGACTTTGGTATAAACTGTGATACTTGCCTATCATGGTGGACAACCAAAGTGCAATATGTCTCTCTAAGTACCCGGTACACCATTCCCGTTCGAAACACATAGATGTCCGTTACCATTTCTTAGATGATCATGTTGCTAAAAAGGACATCATATTAGTGTACGTTGAAACCCAGAAGCAAATCGCCGATATTTTCACGAAACCCCTAAAGAAAGACTCCTTTGTGCGGTTACGTCGAGAATTGGGGATTATGGGTGAATCCGAGATTTAGGATTCATTTTTATTCAATAATCTTGCATGCTATTCATTTCATTATATTTGCACATGCTAGATTTATTGGAATTTTCTGGATTTTTCGTTGAATTTTCGGAATTTTCGCTCGATTTGTTCGTAAACGTCAAATTTTAGATTTTCGATGTTTAATGGGGTAGTATAATGATTAATGAGAGTATTTCGATGTTTCGTCCAAGTGCGATTAGGAGAGAAATCAAAATTTCAAAATTTTCAATTTTTGGACTCTCTTAGTCGGTCCAAGTTCATTGGCCGACCGACTAGATTCAGTTCTAGTCGGTCAGTGAATGAGCTTAGACCGACTAAATCTTGCCAGGATTTTTGGCTTCAGTTACTGTTTACAATTAGTCGGTTCAAGCTCATTGACCGACCGACTAGATCGTAATCTAGTCGGTCAGTGCTTGAACTGTGACCGACTAATTGTGACGGGGACTGTCTTGTCTTTTCGACTTCCGATCGATTAAAACTCAATCCGACCGACTTCTTTTCACTCTAGTCGATCGAAATTTCTCCTCCAGCTCAAAACCCCCGACCCCTTGGACTTCCTCCCTCTCTGATCGTCGATTCCGACCTATCTCCGGCCGTTTCTCCGTCGATCTCCCCTAGGGTTTGTTCTAACCTCTCTCCTAGCTCACTAGGGTTCATTTTCTAGCTCTCTAGGGTTAGGGTTTCCTCTAGCTTCAATCGATTTCGGCTTCTAGGGTTTGTTTAGGGTTGTCTTCTTCAATCTCTTGTGTTGATTGCGTCGTGTCTTGCTTCGATTATGGCAAGAACACGAATCCCGATCCGTCCTACGAGCCCTTCGCCTATGACCGTAGAGCCATCCCCTACGGATCCCATTCAACCTTCGCGATCCCCACCCAAACGCCGATCGAAGACTACCCAACCTTCTTCGTCTTCGCCTCCTCTTAAGAGTAAGAGGTCGGCGACAGCGAAGCCCCGATCCCAATCTCAGCCCAAGCCCAAGCTTATGTCTCTCCGTGCCTGTAACGACTGGTTTTCATGTATCTGGATTTATTATATTATATTATATGTTTTGATGGATTTTCTCCTCATGTGGTGCCCACTCCTCCATCCGATTCCGACACGGAGTATATACCCGAGACTGAGACCCATATGGATCCCTCACCTCCTCCTAGGCAACCTGAGTCTAGCTCCCGACCCCGTACTTCCACTCGTCAGCCTAAGGGAAAGGCTCCGATGTCGGTGGGCGGTGTCGATATTTCGTTGTGTCGTGACGACCCGTTGTGTCTCGCGGCTTACAACCGTATCGAACACTGTCCACTGCTTCTGGAGCATTTCATACAGTTTTCTGACTTCCCAGGCCTAGCGGATCTTCTTTTGTCTTCCGGTCTTATCGATTATCTTCGATATGACCCGAAGGCGAATCCACATCCCTACCCTCGCCTAGTGAAACTGTTCTACGCCAACCGTGTCTAGGGTCAGTACGACGAGACCCACTCGATTGAGACTACTGTCTTGGGGACTCCGATAGTCCTCACGGTAGAAATCTTAGGAGAGTTGATCGGTTGCTCATCGTCTGGCCTCCTCCCTTCAGATATTTCTGTTGATGATATTTCTGACCTCGATCAGGTCATGCTGTCTGAGATCTTCCATGAGATTCCTCCGGCCATGATTGGCGTGCCATCAAAATCTTTCAAGCCTAATGCCTGGGTCCTAAACTTGATCTTGAAGTCGTGCTTACCTCCTAAGTACGGCTCCTCTTCTTTGCCATCCCAGCCATTCTTGAAGTTGATCTGTGCCATCTTCATGGGTAGCGAGATTAACTGGGCTCAGATCATACTCGATAAGATGGATTCTTTCGAGTGTATCCGGAAGTCCACGAAGTCTGCGCATATCCCATATCCATGCCTTCTGACTCTTGTTTTCCGACACTTCAGAGTCCCATTGCCCACTGATGATGAGCGTCCCCTTGGTCCCCCTCTGAACGCGACGGCCGTCAAGAAGTCTCTTGCGGCGCTCCGTCACATTTAGAGGACGACACCTTTAGCGTCTGCCTCTGCCTCTGCCTCAGCTGCTCCCTCTACCACTCTTGACGAGCTCGCACATTCAGTGAGACGCATAGAGTCTCGTTATGCCCGGACTGAGGAGATACTTGCTCGTATCGCCTCACGTTTGGGTATTGAGATCCCTCCGTCAGTCTCTGACGAGGAGGAGTTGGACGAGGAGGAGATTGAGGAGCTTGTTCGTGTTTCTACTCGTGCCCCCGAGGGCACTTCTGGAGCTGCTGCCTCTTCTGCTGGTGACCCCGAGAGTACTCCTGTTGCCACCGTTCCTGCGGTGGATGCTACGACTGGTGCTCCCGAGGCCACTACCGTCGCTCCCGTAGACACTACAGCTGATCCGGTGACCACCTCCACTCCTGCAGAGCCTGTTGCTACTGCAGATCCTCCCGCTACCTTTTGAGCTTTATTGAGGACTCTCCGATGCACTTTGGATGATAGATATTTTTGTGAGAGAGTTTGGGTAGGATAGAGTGTGGTTATGTTTTTGGGATCATTTTGATGTATTTTGATGATATTTTGGATATTTTGATGTCGTGTGATACTCTGATATATGTGTGATATGATGTTATATTTTTGTGCCCCGATCATTGGATCGATGTTATGTATGTCGGCGATGTATCTTTTTGATGTACTCATGCTTCATTTATATATATACATCGATATTGACATTTCATTGTGTTGTGCACATTTAATATTTTATATGTCTCTGATGTTTGATTTCGTCACTCGACGATTATACTTGGTTAAATAGAATTAATTTTATGAAAACATAGAATTATTTTCCATGCACTAAATTAACCAAGAATGTTGATATTGGAGAGTATATTCCATAACTCAATTCGTAAAATTAATTTGAGTTTTGATGATTTTATTTATCGATTTTCGACTTTGGTCTCTTTGACACGCATTGATTTAATTCGTATTTCCCGTTGGTGTCATTTGGACCGTGGTCGTATTCTACGACTCCCATGCTTTTATTTGAAGCCATTTTTGTTGTCGTTGATCTCCTCCCACTCTTTTTGCTAATGCCAAAGGGGGAGAGATATAATAATGACATGTGCTAAATGATAATTTAAGCATTTTTCCAAGAATCTAATTTTATATGTTAGATTCAGGGGGAGTTAAGATATAAAAATTGGATTTCAAATCTGATATTTCAATAATGGATTCTCATTTTATACTTTACTCGTCTGCTTGATGCGTATTATTATTATTCATTTTGGAATTAACGTGTCATCAATGCAGGGGGAGTAAGTAAATTACATTTGAATCATTATTTTTGATTATTATTTATGTTGGTTTGTCATCACCAAAAAGGGGGAGAATGTTGGATATTGGACTCCCCGGATTTGGTTTTGGATGATGAACAAACATAAATATATCGTGAACTAACTCTTTGTGAGCGCAGTTATGGAGATCGTCGCCAAATTCATAAGAACATCCAAAGCGACGTCTCGAGACTTCTCAAAGGGCATGATCGTATGCCTAAAGCTTCGTTGAAGCTTTTGGACCATTTTAGAAGTCATGAAGATTCGGATCGAAGCTTTCGAAGACGGTTCATCAAATTTTATTTATAGTCTTTTAGCTTCGTTCCGTAGAATGTTAAGCCTTGAGTAGGGCTTACGTTTTAATCTTCATATCGCTCCTATCTTAGAGCTAGGAACTTGTAAGAAGTCCATATTAACTTTCCCGAAGCATCGCGCTTCGTTTCTTGACTTTTTGTGCATGTTAGTTGGTTCAAGAAGAAGAACCAACCGACTAGATGGTGATCTAGTCGGTCGGCAATGCTTCTTGGACCGACTAGTTTGCCTTCTCAAATCATATCTCTTTACTGTTTACAGTTAGTCGGTCTACGTTGACTCACCGACCGACTAGTTTGTGAACTAGTCGGTCAGTGATCCTTCTTCGACCGACTAGTTGAGCTTCTACTGTACATGCCAAGTTACTGTTTGTCGTTAGTCGGTCTATGCACATTTGGTGACCGACTAGTTGATGAACTAGTCGGTCAACTTTTGTTCTTGGACCGACTAAATCAATTTGTACTCAGACTATTTGTTTTATCTCTTAGTCGGTCTAAGTTCACTCACCGACCGACTAGTTGTGAAACTAGTCGGTTGGCAAGTGTTCTTTGGCCGACTAGTTCTGTTTGTCTGAACTTCGACCTATTCCCTGTTCACCAGTTAGTCGGTTCATGTTGATTGACCGACCAACTAGTTGATGAACTAGTCGGTCAGTGGTTGTTCTTTGACCGACTAGTTTGGTTCTGAATAGAGCCGTTGGAGCATTAATTGAAACATTTTTCTCTCTCTCTCTCTTCCCTCTAACCTATATATACTTGTTGAGCTGCATTCATTGCACAAAAGGCTGATATTAAGACAAGTTTAGAGATCAAAGAGAAATCATTCATCTCATTTAAAGCTCATTCATTCCAATCTTGAATCTCTTCTCACTCTTATTTCAAAAGAGAGATTCATTGATTGTGAGCCTTCCAAGCCAAGTGCTTGATTCTAAGTCACCAACAACCTCATAGCTCTCCATCGCTGATCTTCATCTTGGAGCTAGGGTTTGGTGCCTCTTCATCTTCCCCAAAATCCGTTTTGCCCTAAATCGTAAGTTTTACTCAAGGCATAGGATTTTGTTGGTAAGCAATTTCTATTTCATTTACTTTCATATTGTAAGTGTTCACTCTCGGTTGTGAGAGTGTGTTAGTGATCCCGGGTTGTGGGAGTCACAAATTTCCTTTGTGTATGATTTGACTTGGTGAAGGTTCTTCACAAGTATTTCATAGTGGAAATCTTGAGTTAGGGTTTCTAACTCAAGTATCGGAGGGGATCCGGGTGGTTGGGACGTAGGATCACCGGGAACAAATCGGGGAGACTTGGGTGGATTCGAACCCAGTAATATTGCTTGTTTGCGTTTGTCTTATTTGTTGTCGATTATTTACTATTCCGCATTTCCGCATTAATTGGTAGAGATTGCAAGGTAATTAGGAATTAGCCTCTTAATTATTTTAAAGTACTATTCACCCCCCCCTCTAGTACTTGTGCAGTAGCTTAGTAGGGCATTACAGTATGCCTTAATAACATAATGTTTCTTACTTTTTCTAGATAATCAGAAGCAGTAATTTTAAGTCCATCCTAAAATATTGTTTTCAAATCGTGACAAGTACATCGCTGATGGAATAACATGCCATCGAGCTCAATGTTCAATAGTCTTTTTAAATATGAAATTGTACTATTTTTGTTAAAAGCATTATGAAAAATAAATGTAAATTTTTTTCCGGATATATCAAAATCACGAATAACAGATATTATCAAATTCCTGATAACACCATCGGTATAAGCATGCTCTAATGTTCTAAATCCTATAATCATTTTATTAAGAGTGTAGTCTTCTTTTATGTAATGGGAAATACCACATAAATAGGTAGCGTCCCATTTCATTGTCCGCATGTTCGTTGTTAATGCAATTCTAGATTTTATTGTAGCAAAAGATTGCTTCAATTTTACATTTCCATCATGAAATGTTGATATATCGTCTTTTCTAATAGTGTTTATATGCACTTTTTTAAATGCAGTGTTAAGGACCACTATGTTAAATATCTCTAATTCAGGGATTTATCCATATCTTAATGGTAATTCTTGGAATAAAACAAATTATCCATCTCTTTCCTCAATGTATCAACTGAATATGATAGATTGGTTAAAGATGTATAAGAAGCAGATAAGTTCAAAGTAGTCTGTCTTGCATCTCTTTTGTTGTGAGATTCTGTGTGTCTCTAAAGATGCAGTGTGTTGTCAACAGGTCTGCAATTAAAATCTAATATACATATTTTACAAACAGTCCTCTTGCCAGTTTTGCCAGTGACCATTTCACAGGTAAAGTGCTTCCAAATCTCAGATTGTCGTGCTCTATGTTGGAGTGCCTGTGTAGAAGTGTGTGCATCAAGAATAGAAGCTTGTGCGGGAGTAAAAGTGTGTGCAATAGAAGCAGAAGCATGTGTATTAGTATCCAATAAGACTGGGCTAGGATTATTAACTATCGATATAATCATGTGTTTTAGATTGTGAAAACCATATAAAGTGCTATGTTTCTATTGGGCTGCGGAGCATATTCATAAAATAGACATAGTCCGTATTGTCATTAAAATTCATATTAACATTCATACGGTCAGACGACCCGACTATTGTGCTAATTTATAAATAAAATTAAAATAAGGGTTATTTAGTACTGACCCCCTGTGTTTTCTCGGAAATTAGTAGTACCCCCCTATGGTTTCAATAATTAGTAAGACCCCCCTGCCATAGGGGGGTAATACTAATTTTTGAGAAACACTGGGGGGGTGATACTAATTGTGGAGGGGGGGTCTTACTAATTATTGAAACCATAGGGGGGGGTACTACTAATTTCTGAGAAAACACAGGGGGTCAGTACTAAATAACCCTTAAAATAACAGTAACCTGATTACAGGATTGCAAGCAGAGGAGAGAGCAGACAAAGCTTGAGAGCACACAAAGATTGAGAGTAGATGGAGCTTGAGTTTCTTGGTTGCTAGTTGCTACTTGCTAGCGAGTTGAGAGCTTGAACCAGGTATTCAGAATTTTGCTAAATAGAGGAGAGTAGAGTGTATGATAGTTGTGTAGAAAATGAGGGAGGATGAAAGTATTTATATGAATACTTGAGGCTTAAATAGACCAAACCCCTCAAATGATCGTTTATGATCATTGGGAGGGTTTGTCTTTTTAACAGAAAAAGACCAAACCCCCCTACAAATGAGCGGGCCTGGGCCAGGTCGACGTGCTCGGCACCCCCATCTAGCCGGGCCCTGGATACAGGCACTGGTCAAAGGTACTTGGCCCAGGCCAGGCCGGGCCGTTGATGGGGCCGGTCGGGCCGACGGGCCATTTGGCACCTTAACCCACACACCACCAGGTCAGACAATCTCTTTATAATAACGATAGAAATTATTTTTGCTAAGTACATAATATATTCCGAATTTTTTGTATATATGTCAATTCCATCCTTTAGCGTACATTTTATTTTTTGTGTCAAAATTGAAATACCTACTCACGATGAAATCAAAAAGAACAAATAATAATAATAGGATGTTGTTTATATGCTATTAGCGTAAGAAATTTCCTATGTTAATAACGAACTCTTCCTATTTTTGGAACTTTTGATAATATTGATGTATATATTTTAAAACATCAAAACCTTATGATGACTAGTGAATACACCAATCTGAGATGTGTACATGTTGTTGGGTCCTTTGGTTGCAACGGTTGATCTGAGCTATCCCTCGGTCCAAGCTGCTGGAGCAGGTTGTTGCTCTGAGATGGGAAAACTAACTTTGGGCTGACTTGAGCGGGCCGATCAGACCTCGATCTGAGCTGGTCAGGCTCTGGTCTGAGCTATCTCTATCAGGTCTGAGCTATCTCTGCCAAGCTCGAGCTATGTTTGGGTCAGTCCGAGCTGTTGGAGCTTGAGATGTTCTAGTCTGGTCCAAGCTATATCTGAGTTACCTAAAACACAAATAGCTCGTGAGGGAGAGCTGAACATGGGTGTAATGCCCTACAAGCTACTGCACAAGTACTAGAGGGGGGGTGAATAGTACTTTAAAAATAACAAGGAGTATAATTCCTAATTATAGTGCAAACAACTACCAAATCAATTTGCGGAAGCTTAAATTGAATGACAACAACAAAAATAACAATGCTAACAAAAGATGTTACTGGGTTCGGATCCACCCAAGTCTCTCCGACTTGTTCCCGGTGATCCTACGTCCCAACCACCCGGATCCCCTCCGGATACTTAGGTTAGAAACCCTAACCCAAGATTTCCACTATGATATCTTGTGAAAAACCTTCACAAGATCAAATCATACATGCAATGGCAATAGTGAATCCCACAACCCGGGATCACAACCTTCTCTCACAACCGAGAGAATCAATAAGCAATATAAACAAGTTTATAATGAAATAAACAATCTTACCACAAAATCCTATACCTTGAGTTTTCTTACCAAATAGGTGCAAGGAGGGATTTGAGGAAGATGAAGTCACCAAGACCTAGCACCAAGGAAATGACCAGCAATGGGTGCCTAGGAGTGATTTGGAGACTTGAATCAAGCTAGAGCTTGAAGGGCTCACCAAGAACAAACTTCTCTCAAGATGGATTCTAGATCTAGAATGTGAGAGAATGGATTTCTTGTGAGGAAGAGAGCTTTAGAAATGAGTGAGAATAGCTATCTCTTTCAATCTCAATGAATCTCTTAATGGCAGCTCTAACCTAGAGAGAAATGACCTAGGTTTGTATTTAAAGGGTCCCATAAAAACAAGTTAGGTCAAGTCCCAACGGATAGAAATCTGAGGCAACTAGTCGGTCAAAGAACAACCACTGACCGACTAGTTCATCAACTAGTCGGTCAGTCAAACAACATGGACCGACTAAGTTAAGAACTGAGAAGAGATAGAAATTCAGACCTAGAAATCTAGTCAGTCCAAGAAGACTTTCTGACCGACTAGTTTCACAACTAGTCGGTCAGTCAGTGAACGTAGACCGACTAAGAGGCAAAAACAAATAGTCTGAATACAAATTGACTTAGTTGGTCCAAGAACAAATGTTGACTGACTAGATTATCAACTAGTCGGTCACCAAACGTTCTTAGACCGACTAACGATAAACAGTAGCTTAGGGGAAATTTGGCATGTACAGTAAATCACAACTAGTCGGTCAAAGAAGCATCACTGACCGACTAGTTCACAAACTAGTCGGTCGGTGAGTCAACGTAGACCGACTAACTGTAAACAGTACTGAACAAGAAAAGATTAACTCACACTAGTCGGTCCAAGAAGCTCTGCTGACCGACTAGATCACCATCTAGTCGGTCAGTACTTCTTTTTGTACCAACTAACATGCACAAACAAGTCCGAATCGAAGCGCGATGCTTCGAGGAAGTTAGAATGGACTTGTACTAAGATCCTAGAGCTACGATATGAGCGTTATGAAGATAGAATCGTAAGATATACTCAAGGCTTAACATTCTATAGATCGAAGCTAAAAGACTATAAATAAAACCTTAATGAACGGTCTTCGAGAGCTTCGATCAATTCTTCATGACTTCCAAAACGGTCCAAGTGCTTCAACGAAGCTTTAGGCAATGAATACGAGCTTTGAGAAGCCTTGAGATGTCGCTTTGATTGTTCTTGTAAATTTGGTGACGATCTCCAATACTGCGCTCACAAATTGTTAGTTCATGAATTATTTATGTTTGCTAATCATCCAAAACCAAATCCGGGGAGTCCAATATTCAACATTCTCCCCCTTTTTGGTGATGACAAACCAACATAAATAATAATAAAAAATAATGATTCAAATGTAAAATACTTACTCCCCCTGCATTAATGACACGTTAATTCCAAAATTAATATATATAAATTGCATCAATGAGACGAGTAAGATATATAACGAGAATCGATTTTTGAAATATCGGATTTTGAAAATCCTTATATATATCTTAACTCCCCCTGAATCTAACACATTAAATTAGATTCTTGGAAAATGAGTTAAATTTTCATTTGACCTATTTATTATCATTATCTCTCCCCCTTTGGCATTATCCCAAAAATGGGGGGCATACAACGACAACAACTGGGAAAAGGAAAATCCAACATCGGGAGTCGTAGACAATGACGATGGACCTAATTGACACCAAGGGAAAAGTGATGAAAACAAGTCAAGGTGTGCCAAATTGTCCATTATCAAATAGCGATAATTAAAATCATCAAAAATACCAAATATTTATTCATTTATTGAATAATGAAACATACTCTCCAATATTCAATATTCTTGGTTAAATTTGTGCATGGAAAACAATTCTATACAATCATAGAAATATAATCTATTTAACCAAGTTTTTAAGCGACGAGCGACGATTTCACATATCATAGACAATGAATGAAAATTAAATGTGCACGACGAAGTAAAACAAAGAGAACATCGATGTATATATATAAAAACATCATGAGTACATCCAAAAAGATATCGACTACATCATATCAAAGGCAACAGACCATGTATATCAACATCAAAATAGAAAATACATCATACATCAATACATCATCATCAACACCCAAAAACATCAAAATACAACGCCGACATCCATAAAACCAAAATACATCAAAACAACCCCAACACTCCATCCTAACCCAAAATACTCTCAATAAGATGCATCATCCAAAGATCATAGGAGAGGCTTCGAAACAGACGGTCACGAGGAAGTGGCTGGATCTGCAGTCTCCGTGGGTCCAGTCGAAGGAGTGGACTCAGGCTCTGCAGGGAGGAGAGGCGTGTCAACAGACGGGATCGTCAGGGCAGGGGTGGAGACATCGACGACAGGCTCAACGGCTGGGGTCTCAACAGGAACAACAGCAGGCAAATCTGGAGCAGGGTCGTCAGAAGGAGCAGCATCATCATCAGAAGGCTGATCCACTGGTGCAGAAGTCTCAGGAGCATCGGAAGAGGTGCCAGCATCAGGAGCAGATGTGGTAGCAGCAACAGCAGCAGCAGTGGCAGTGGCCTCATCGCCACGAGCCAAGGAGGTGACCAGCTCATCAATATCCTCATCGTCCATCTCCTCATCCTCAGACACAGGAGGAGGAAGCTGAACGCTCATCAAACTAGCCATACGGCAGACGACCTCTTCGGTACGAGCCAAACGCGACTCGTGTCGACGAAGTAACCGAATGACATCATCAAGTGTGGCGGAGGGAGGAGGGACTGAAGCAGCTGAAGGGGTGGCCTGAGATGCAGAAGGTGTCGACCGCTGCACGTGACGGAGTGCCGCAAGAGATGTCTTGACGGCCGTCGCGTTCAGAGGAGGACCAAGTGGACGCTTATCATCAGGGGGCAAGGGGACACCGAATCGACGGAAAACCAAGGTCAGGAGACACGGATATGGGATATGCGCAGATTTAGTGGTCTTGCGAATACACTCGAAAGAATCCATCTTATCGAGTATAATGCGAGCCCAATTAATCTCGCTACCCATAAACAGAGCGTAAATCAATTTCAGAAACGGCTGAGATGGAAGAGAAGAAGATCCATACTTGGGAAGAAGGCAGGATTTCAAGATCAGGTTAATCACCCAAGCATTCGGCTTGAATGATTTCGAAGGGACTCCTATGAAGGCAGGGGGGATAACCTGGAAGATTTTGCCTAGGGTCCGCTGATCGAGGGAGGAGATATCGTCGACAGAGATGTCAGACGGGAGGAGGCCACACGACGAGTAACCAATCAACTCCCCCAAGATTTCTGCCGTGAGGACTATAGGAGTCCCCAAAACAGAAGTCTCGATGGAGTGAGACTCACAGTACTGGCCCCGGACACGATTGGCATAGAATAATTTGACCAGGCGAGGATATGGTCTAGGGTTCGCCTTGGAGTCAAATCGAAGGTAGTCCAACAGGCCACTATAGGAGAGAAGATCCGCAAGGCCAAGAAAATCAGAAAACTGAACGTAATGCTCCAACAGCAGTGGGCAGTGCTCTATACGGTTGTACGCTGCTAGACACTGAGGGTCGTCGCGGCACAACGATATATCTACACCGCCGACTGGCATAGGAGCTTTACCCTTAGCCTTACGGGGCTTAGGAGGAGGTGGAGGACGGGGTGGAGTAGGTGCCTTCTCGGGATGTTCAGGAGTGTATTCTTCATCGGAATCATCCTCGGAATCACTACCTGAACGCTCACCGGGAGGAGTGGGTGCACGGAACTTTTTGGGTTTAGGTTTAGGCTTGGAAGATTGGCCGGTAGGTTTAGGCTTGGACGTCCTCTTCCGCTTCAACGGAGTTAAAGACGAAGATGGGGGTCGAGTGGTCTTGGCCCTACGCTTAGGAGGGGTCGAAGCGGTCGGAGCATCTATGGTCATGGGGGATGCCCCAGAAGATGTAATCGGGAGTCTCGTTCTTGCCATGATCACGGCACAACGAGTACAAACAAGCGACGGGATAAGATCAAAGATCCTAACTCAAACCCTAGAACCTAAGACACAAACTAAGCACAAAGCCCTAAGATAAAATTTCGAAACCCTAGAGCCTAGAAGAGAAAACACGATCTAGAACAAACCCTAGGGATTAAAAACAAGATCTAGGAAGGGGGGAGATACCTAAGGGAGTGGTCGACGGCGACGGACGGCGGAGATGGCCGGAAAAGTGGCCGGAGACGACGGAAGACGAAGGGTCTCGAGCGGGTTTAGAGGGGTTATCGAGCTGGAGATAAGAAAACAACCGACTAGACTTAGGAAAAATCGGTATGAATGGGTATTAGTCGGTTTAGAATGCGAAAAGACGCGATTGCCCTAGAGCACTTAGTCGGTCACAGTTCAAGCACTGACCGACTAGATTACGATCTGGTCGGTCGGTCAATGAGCTTAAACCGACTAAGTCGAAACAGAGGTAAACGGAAAATTCTAGGGCTAGAGTTAGTCGTTCACAGTATAATCACTGACCGACTAGTTTTCAATCTAGTCGGTCGGTAAGAGAACTGTGACCGACTAAAAGAAGTCAATGACAGGAGAAAGTTAAAGCTTGAACTAGTCGGTCTGAGTTCACTAGCTGACCGACTAGATGAGCATCTAGTCAGTTGGCTGATGAACTGAAACCGACTAGAAGAGTCCAAAAGTTGATAAATGAGTTCTCTTCATAAAAACACTTGGATGAAACATCTTAACCCTCTCATAAGTCATCTAAACTACCCCATTAAACGTCGAAATCTTAAATACGACATTCAAATAAGAATTCGAGCAAAAATTCAAACATATCACATAAAATCCCCAAAAATTCAAGAAATCTAGCATGAACGAAATATCGCGAAATATAATAGCATGCAAGATAATTGAATGAGATATGAATCCTATATCTCGGATTCACCCATAATCCCCAATTCTCGACGCAACCGCACAAAGGAGTCCTCCTTTAGGGGTTTCGTGAAAATATCGGCGATTTGCTTTTGGGTTTCAACGTACACTAATATGATGTCCTTTTTAGCAACATGATCATCTAAAAATGGTGTCGGACATCTATGTGTTTAGATCGGGAATGGTGCACCGGATTCTTTGAAAGACAAATAGCACTTTGGTTATCCACCATGATAGGGCTAGTATCACAATGAATACCAAAATCCTTCAGTGTGTGTCTCATCCAAAGAACATGGGCACAAGCGGCACCGGCGTCAATGTATTCTGCCTCGGTGGTTGAAAGTGATACCGAATTTTGCTTCTTGGAAAACCAAGAGACAAGGGAATTTCCTAGAAAATGGCAAGTGCCACTAGTACTCTTCCTGTCGGATTTGCATCCCGCATAATCAGCGTCACTATATGAGACTAACTCATATGTGCTAGATTTCGGATAAAGTAATCCAAAATCTAAAGTGTAACTTAGATAGCGAAAAATACGTTTAACCGCTACTAAGTGAGAATCCTTAGGTTGAGACTGATAACGAGCACAAATACAAACGGCAAACATAATATCGGGCCTACTTGCGGTAAGATAAAGTAAACTACCTATCATACCTCGATATAGACGAATGTCTACATCTTTTTCGCCCGTATCTTTATCAAGATGCGTTGTAGTGCTCATAGGAGTCTTTTTCCCGGAGGCATTCTCCATTCCAAATCGCTTTAGCAACTCCACCGTGTACTTCGTTTGGTGGATGAAGATTGCATCGTTCAATTGGCGAATTTGGAGACCTAAGAAATATTTGAGTTCACCCATGTGGCTCATCTCAAATTGTTCCTTCATAACATTAGAAAACTCTTCACAAAGAGTGAAGTTGGTAGCACTGAAAATGATATCATCAACATAAATTTGAACTAATAAAATATCATTATTCGCATGCTTAACAAAAAGTGTAGAATCGGCTTCGCCCATTTTAAAATTCAAATCCAAAAGAAAATTCTTTAGGCGATCATACCAAGCTCGAGGAGCTTGTCTCAAACCATAAAGAGCTTTCTTTAGTTTAAAAACATGATTTGGAAATTTTTCATTTATGAAGCCCGGAGGTTGAGAAACGTAAACTTCCTCAATGACATCTCCGTTCAAAAATGCACTTTTAACATCCATTTGAAATAATTTAAAATTTTTATGGCATGCATAAGATAATAATAGTCTAATTGATTCTAATCTAGCTACCGGAGCGAAGGATTCTTCGAAATCGATACCTTCCTCTTGGCGATAGCCTTGAGCTACTAACCGAGCTTTGTTCCGGACGACGACTTGGTTTTCGTCGGTTTTGTTCTTGAAGATCCACTTTGTCCCTATGACGGTGTGGTTCTTTGATGGCAAAGGAACAAGCTCCCATACCCCATTCCTCTCGAATTGAATGAGTTCCTCCTCCATGGCAAGTATCCAAGCACTATCTTCGCACGCTTCAACTATATTCTTTGGCTCTATCGATGAGGCAAAGGCACAATTGGCGAAGTGGTGGACTTGCGATCTCGTCTTGACTCTATCATGAATATTGCCAATGACTTGCTCATGGGGATGGTCACGAACGGTATGAAGCCGCTTGGGAATACCTTGATCACTAGGCACATTCTCAACAACTTCATTAGTCGGGTTAGTATCAATAGAATTAATTGAATCAATAGACTTAGAATTTTCAAACGAATCACATAAAACATCCATAGAGTCATCATCATTTGAAATTCTAGGAGTAGTAAAATACTCATTAAAAGAGACATGAAGTGATTCCTCGATCGTAGAGGATCTTTTGTTGTATATCCGGTAGGCTTTGCTACGTGAGGAATACCCAATAAATATCCCCTCATCCGATCTCGGATCAAACTTGTCCAAATTATCATATGTGTTTTTAATAAAACATTTTGCGCCGAAAACACGAAAATGTTTAACTTGAGGCAATCTACCAAACAACAATTCATAACAAGTTTGTTTGGTGCCGGGCCTCAAAAGTATTCTATTAAACACATAGCAAGCGGTGTGTACCGCTTCCGCCCAAAATTGATAACCAAGTTGACTATCTTCGAGCATAGTGCGAGCACACTCCACAAGCGTTCTATTCTTCCTCTCAACAACACCATTTTGAGGAGGTGCGCGAGGGAAAGAAAACGTGTGAGTAATTCCAAGATCATCACAAAAATTTGAGAATGACTCATTCTCAAATTCACCCCCATGATCACTACGAATAGTGACAATGGTGGTTCCGATGAGATTTTGTACTTTCTTCACAAATATTGTGAAGTTTTCAAAAGCTTCATTTTTATTACATAAGAAAAATACCCATGTAAATCTAGAATAATCATCGACGATGACAAGTCCATATCTTGCATTTCCTAAGGAAGCAACTCTAGTTGGCCCAAATAAATCTAGATGTAATAGCTCTAGTGGCCATTTAGTAGAAATGCTTTTCTTAGGTTTAAATGAAGATTTAGGAAGCTTGCCACGTTGACAAGAATCACAAAAACTTTTCTTTTCAAAAACGAGCTTCGGAAAACCTTTAATGGAATTTAATTTTGAAAGCTTATAAAGTGTTCCAAAGTTCACATGTCCAAAGCGTCGATGCCATAAGTGTTGTTCACTTGTGTTGGCAACGAGACATTGTTCATATGACTTAGGAAGATCCAAAATATAAATATCTTTATGGCGTGTGCCGGAAAATAATAACTTATTATTATCATTTGAAATATGACACAATCCTTTCGCAAAGCTAACTTTGTAACCTTTGTCACAAAGTTGGCTTATTGAAATAAGATTATGATTTAAACCATTAACTAGATAAACATCACTAATTAAGGGTTTAGACGGGTTACCCACTTTACCAACACCGACGATGGTTCCGCTCTCGTTGCCTCCAAATACGACGCGGTTTCCATTTGCAATGGGAACTACTCCGGAGAGCAATTGAGCGTCACCCGTCATGTGTTTTGAACACCCGCTATCGAGTATCCAATTCCCTTTGGAGCTAAATTTAAATTTGTTGCTCCTTTCCTTTTTCTGTTCCTTGAGTACCTAAAGATAGAAAATTTCATATCATGGTACTCAAGGTCATTGGGTCCTCAAAGGTTAGACCTTTGGAAGCCAAGTCCAATTGGACTTAGACTTCCCCACATAATTTCTACTATGCACAACATCCGAAAAAAAAGCATTCATATATACTTGTTTTTCATCCATGCTTGTGTCCTTTGGGCTCCAAATAGTGAAAATCTTGGGAGCCCTCATCCTATTGGGTGCATGCATGCGACGTTGATTTCTACGTGATGCATGTCGTGGATAGGCATACGGAACATGATGGAATGGTGCATGACGAGAATTATTCACATGATGAGGTGGGCGAACATATTCATGTGTGGGAACACGTGCGTGAGGGTGTCTCACATGGTGTGCACGTGCCCGAGAATGTGTTGCATAAAAATCATCATATGTGTGAGACGGTGGAGTAGGACGTGTGTTCCTACGTGGCATGGTATTGTTGTACATATAAGCATGCCCCTTCTTTGGAGGTCCACCCAAAGTGGGTTTCTTTCCGAAAGAGGGTGTGGACGAGGTGGAAGCACCATTGGTAGAAGAACTACCAATAGAGTGTTTGCTACCACTCGTAGAGTCACCGGAAGTTGGCCTAACAAAAGTAGTGGCCGCTTTGGATGGACATCCCATCGTATACCCCAAGCCAATGTGGTGATTGGCCGGAAGTAAGTCACTTAGGATTTTATCCAAATGGTCCTTACCCTTATTGAATTTATTAATTCGGCCTAATGTGTTCTCATATTTCTCTTTGAGAGAACGCATAGAAGTATCCAAGTTTGATACTTGCGATGTGAGCACATAAACACGAGATTTAAGATTCTCATTCTCAATACTCAAAGTCGAGTTTTGAGAAGTCAAATCCGCTATCCTATGTTCTTCCGGATCTTCAATGCTAACATGTTCAAGTTTAGATTTGAGATTGACAATCTCATTTCTTAACTCTTCAACAACGGTGTCGTTGTTGGTGATGATAGTCTTAGGCGAGGTTTGAATGCTAGCTAGGTCATCTTTTACTTTAGTATATCTATTTACTAATTTAGTGTATTTGGACCATAGTTGAGAGTTAGCATTCCTAAGATCATCCATAGTTACCTCATCGCCTTCGTTGTCGCTATCATCGGAGGAGGAAGATCCTTGATCATGCTCCTCTCTTGCCATGAAGCACATGTGCGCTTGCTCCACTTTCTCATCGTCCGACTCTCCGCTTGAGAAATCCTCGGAGTCGGTGAATGTTGCTCCGACAAGTCCCTTTTTATACCCCTTTTTGTACTTCTTGGACTTGTCGAACTTCGGCGCCTTCCACTTCTCCTTTTGCTTGTTTTGAGGACAATCCGCTTTGATGTGTCCTGGCTTATTACATTTAAAGCACAAAGGTGGAGAGGCGTTAGTAGAAGTAAATTTAGATTTTTGTTTGAAGTTACCCTTTCGGAAGAAGCGATTGAACTTCTTTGCCATGAGTGCAATGGATTCCATGTCCATTTCTTCTTCCGAGTCCTCATCATCAGTAGAGGTGGATGAAGCCGCCTTGAATGCAATCGCCTTTTTCTTAGGCACGTCTTGGTTCAAATAGGACTTCATCTTTTCTTGTAACTTCACCTTGCTATCTTTGCGTACCTCGTATGACATCAAAGTACCCATCAATTGAACTACGGTATACTTATTCATGTCATTACCTTCCTCGATGGCGAAGGTACGTTTCTCCCAAGAAGAAGGAAGTCCTTCGATAAGCTTCGAACACTTCTCCTTTTGGGTGTAGGTTTTGCCGAGAGCTTCCAACTCGTTCATTATGTCGACGAAGCGAGCATAATACTCCTTCATCTTTTCTCCCTGTTCCATATGAAACAATTCGTAATCTCTATTGACTACCACGAGTTTAGAATCTCTTACCCGACTCGTTCCTTCATGCAAAATGAGGAGCGAATTCCAAATTTGATATGAACTCTTACATGTGCATATCTTATTAAAATCTTCGGGTTCCAATGCACATTGTAAAGCATTCATTGCTTTGGCATTTGCAATCTCCGCGGCGACCTCCGCGGTAGTCCACTTGTCGAAATCTTCTTCGGTAGGCACATTGTACTCCGACATGGTAATTCTCCACAAGGAAGCGCTCCGGAGGAACGTTTCCATCCGGCATTTCCAATATACATAATTGACACCGTTGAAGAATGGAGGCCTAGTCGAAGAATGTCCTTCCATGACCGAAGACGCTCCTTCATGGTTCCTGAAGGTGCCATAGTCGGAAGGTGGACACACGGTTTTGTTGTCGTTGGCAGACATAGCTCAGTATCTGGCTCTGATACCAAATGTAATGCCCTACAAGCTACTGCACAAGTACTAAGGGGTGGTGAATAGTACTTTAAAAATAACGAGTATAATTCCTAATTATAGTGCAAACAACTACCAAATCAATTTGCGGAAGCTTAAATTGAATGACAACAACAAAAATAACAATGCTAACAAAAGATGTTACTGGGTTTGGATCCACCCAAGTCTCTCCGACTTGTTCCCGGTGATCGTACGTCCCAACCACCCGGATCCCCTCCGGATACTTAGGTTAGAAACCCTAACCCAAGATTTCTACTATGATATCTTATGAAAAACCTTCACAAGATCAAATCATACATGCAATGGCAATAGTGAATCCCACAACCCGGGATCACAACCTTCTCTCACAACCGAGAGAATCAATAAGCAATATAAACAAGTTTATAATGAAATAAACAATCTTACCACAAAATCCTATACCTTGAGTTTTCTTACCAAATAGGTGCAAGGAGGGATTTGAGGAAGATGAAGTCACCAAGACCTAGCACCAAGGAAATGACCAGCAATGGGTGCCTAGGAGTGATTTGGAGACTTGAATCAAGCTAGAGCTTGAAGGGCTCACCAAGAACAAACTTCTCTCAAGATGGATTCTAGATCTAGAATGTGAGAGAATGGATTTCTTGTGAGGAAGAGAGCTTTAGAAATGAGTGAGAATAGCTATCTCTTTCAATCTCAATGAATCTATTAATGGCAGCTCTAACCTAGAGAGAAATGACCTAGGTTTGTATTTAAAGGGTCCCATAAAAACAAGTTAGGTCAAGTCCCAACGGATAGAAATCTGAGGCAACTAGTCGGTCAAAGAACAACTACTGACCGACTAGTTCATCAACTAGTCGGTCAGTCAAACAACATGGACCGACTAAGTTAAGAACTGAGAAGAGATAGAAATTCAGACCTAGAAATCTAGTCGGTCCAAGAAGACTTTCTGACCGAATAGTTTCACAACTAGTCGGTCAGTCAGTGAACGTTGACCGACTAAGAGGCAAAAACAAATAGTCTGAATACAAATTGACTTAGTTGGTCCAAGAACAAATGTTGACCGACTAGATTATCAACTAGTCGGTCACCAAACGTTCTTAGACCGACTAACGATAAACAGTAGCTTAGGGGAAATTTGGCATGTACAGTAAATCACAACTAGTCGGTCAAAGAAGTATCACTGACCGACTAGTTCACAAACTAGTCGGTCGGTGAGTCAACGTAGACCGACTAACTGTAAACAGTACTGAACAAGAAAAGATTAACTCACACTAGTCGGTCCAAGAAGCTCTGCTGACCGACTAGATCACCATCTAGTCGGTCAGTACTTCTTCTTGTACCAACTAACATGCACAAACAAGTCCGAATCGAAGCGCGATGCTTCGAGGAAGTTAGAATGGACTTGTACTAAGATCCTAGAGCTACGATATGAGCATTATGAAGATAGAATCGTAAGATATACTCAAGGCTTAACATTCTATAGATCGAAGCTAAAAGACTATAAATAAAACCTTAATGAACGGTCTTCGAGAGCTTCGATCAATTCTTCATGACTTCCAAAACGGTCCAAGTGCTTCAACGAAGCTTTAGGCAATGAATACGAGCTTTGAGAAGTCTTAAGATGTCGCTTTGATTGTTCTCGTGAATTTGGCGATGATTAACTGGGCTCAGATCATACTCGATAAGATGGATTCTTTCGAGTGTATCCGGAAGTCCACGAAGTCTGCGCATATCCCATATCCATGCCTTCTGACTCTTGTTTTCCGACACTTCAGAGTCCCCTTGCCCCCGGATGATGAGCGTCCCTTTGGTCCCCCTCTGAACGCGACGGCCGTCAAGAAGTCTCTTGCGGCGCTCCGTCACATTCAGAGGACGACACCTTCAGCGTCTGCCTCTGCCTCTACCTCAGCTGCTCCCTCTACCACTCTTGACGAGCTCGGGCGTTCAGTGAGACACATGGAGTCTCGTTATGCTCGGACTGAGGAGATACTTGCTCGTATCGCCTCACGTTTGGGTATTGAGATCCCTCCGTCAGTCTCTGATGAGGAGGAGTTGGACGAGGAGGAGATTGAGGAGCTTGTTCGTGTTTCTACTCGTGCCCCCGAGGGCACTTCTGGAGCTGCTGCCTCTTCTACTGGTGACCCCGAGAGTACTCCTGTTGCCACCGTTCCTGCGGTGGATGCTATAACTGGTGCTCCCGAGGCCACTACCGTCGCTCCCGTGGACACTACAGCTGATCCGGTGACCACCTCCACTCCTGCAGAGCCTGCTGCTGCTGCAGATCCTCCCGCTACCTTTTGAGCTTCATTGAGGACTCTCCGATGCACTTTGGATGATAGATATTTTTGTGAGAGAGTTTGGGTAGGATAGAGTGTGGTTATGTTTTTGGGATCATTTTGATGTATTTTGATGATATTTTGGATATTTTGATGTCGTGTGATACTCTGATATATGTGTGATATGATGTTGCATTTTTGTGCCCCGATCGTTGGATCGATGTTATGTATGTCGGCGATGTATCTTTTTGATGTACTCATGCTTCATTTATATATATACATCGATATTGACATTTCATTGTGTTGTGCACATTTAATATTTTATATGTCTCTGATGTTTGATTTCGTCGCTCGACGATTATACTTGGTTAAATAGAATTAATTTTATGAAAACATAGAATTATTTTCCATGCACTAAATTAACCAAGAATGTTGATATTGGAGAGTATATTCCATAACTCAATTCGTAAAATTAATTTGAGTTTTGATGATTTTATTTATCGATTTTTGACTTTGGTCTCTTTGACACGCTTTGATTTAATTCGTATTTCCCGTTGGTGTCATTTGGACCGTGGTCGTATTCTACGACTCCCATGCTTTTATTTGAAGCCATTTTTGTTGTCGTTGATCTCCTCCCACTCTTTTTGCTAATGCCAAAGGGGGAGATATATAATAATGACATGTGCTAAATGATAATTTAAGCATTTTTCCAAGAATCTAATTTTATATGTTAGATTCAGGGGGAGTTAAGATATAAAAATTGGATTTCAAATCCGATATTTCAATAATGGATTCTCATTTTATACTTTACTCGTCTGCTTGATGCGTATTATTATTATTCATTTTGGAATTAACGTGTCATCAATGCAGGGGGAGTAAGTAAATTACATTTGAATCATTATTTTTGATTATTATTTGTGTTGGTTTGTCATCACCAAAAAGGGGGAGTATGTTAGATATTGGACTCCCCAGATTTGGTTTTGGATGATGAACAAACATAAATATATCGTGAACTAACTCTTTGTGAGCGCAGTTATGGAGATCGTCGCCAAATTCGTAAGAACATCCAAAGCGACGTCTCGAGACTTCTCAAAGGGCATGATCGTATGCCTAAAGCTTCGTTGAAGCTTTTGGACCATTTTAGAAGTCATGAAGATTCGGATCGAAGCTTTCGAAGACGGTTCGTCAAGTTTTATTTATAGTCTTTTAGCTTCGTTCCGTAGAATGTTAAGCCTTGAGTAGGGCTTACGTTTTAATCTTCATATCGCTCCTATCTTAGAGCTAGGAACTTGTAAGAAGTCCATATTAACTTTCCCGAATCATCGCGCTTCGTTTCGCGACTTCTTGTGCATGTTAGTTGGTTCAAGAAGAAGAACCAACCGATTAGATGGTGATCTAGTCGGTCGGTAATGCTTCTTGGACCGACTAGTTTGCCTTCTCAAATCATAGCTCTTTACTGTTTACAGTTAGTCGGTCTACGTTGACTCACCGACCGACTAGTTTGTGAACTAGTCGGTCAGTGATCCTTCTTCGACCGACTAGTTGAGCTTCTACTGTACATGCCAAGTTACTGTTTGTCGTTAGTCGGTCTATGCACATTTGACGACCGACTAGTTGATGAACTAGTCGGTCAACTTTTGTTCTTGGACCGACTAAATCAATTTGTACTCAGACTATTTGTTTTATCTCTTAGTCGGTCTAAGTTCACTCACCGACCGACTAGTTGTGAAACTAGTCGGTTGGCAAGTGTTCTTTGACCGACTAGTTCTGTTTGTCTGAACTTCGACCTATTCCCTGTTCACCAGTTAGTCGGTTCATGTTGATTGACCGACCGACTAGTTGATGAACTAGTCGGTCAGTGGTTGTTCTTTGACCAACTAGTTTGGTTCTGAATAGAGCCGTTGGAGCATTAATTGAAACGTTTTTCTCTCTCTCTTCCCTCTAACCTATATATACTTGTTGAGCTGCATTCATTGCACAAAAGGCTGATATTAAGACAAGTTTAGATATCAAAGAGAAATCATTCATCTCATTTAAAGCTCATTCATTCCAATCTTGAATCTCTTCTCACTCTTATTTCAAAAGAGAGATTCATTGATTGTGAGCCTTCCAAGCCAAGTGCTTGATCCTAGGTCACCAACAACCTCATAGCTCTCCATCGCTGATCTTCATCTTGGAGCTAGGGTTTGGTGCCTCTTCATCTTCCCCAAAATCCGTTTTGCCCTAAATCGTAAGTTTTACTCAAGGCATAGGATTTTGTCGGTAAGCAATTTCTATTTCATTTACTTTCATATTGTAAGTGTTCACTCTCGGTTGTGAGAGTGTGTTTGTGATCCCGGGTTGTGGGAGTCACAAATTTCCTTTGTGTATGATTTGACTTGGTGAAGGTTCTTCACAAGTATTTCATAGTGGAAATCTTGAGTTAGGGTTTCTAACTCAAGTATCCGGAGGCGATCCGGGTGGTTGGGACGTAGGATCACCGGGAACAAATCGGGGAGACTTGGGTGGATCCGAACCCAGTAATATTGCTTGTTTGCGTTTGTCTTATTTGTTGTCGATTATTTACTATTCTGCATTTCCGCATTAATTGGGAGAGATTGCAAGGTAATTAGGAATTAGCCTCTTAATTATTTTAAAGTACTATTCACCCCCCCCTCTAGTACTTGTGCAGTAGCTTAGCAGGGCATTACAGTATGCCTTAATAACATAATGTTTCTTACTTTTTCTAGATAATCAGAAGCAGTAGTTTTAAGTCCATCCTAAAATATTGTTTTCAAATCGTGACAAGTACATCGCTGATGGAATAACATGCCATTGAGCTCAATGTTAAATAGTCTTTTTAAATATGAAATTGTACTATTTTTGTTAAAAGCATTATGAAAAATAAATGTAAATTTTTTTCCGGATATATCAAAATCACGAATAACAGATATTATCAAATTCCTGATAACACCATCGGTATAAGCATGCTCTAATGTTCTAAATCCTATAATCATTTTATTAAGAGTGTAGTCTTCTTTTATGTAATGGGAAATACCACATAAATAGGTAGCGTCCCATTTCTTTGTCCGCATGTTCGTTGTTAATGCAATTCTAGATTTTATGGTAGCAAAAGATTGCATCAATTTTACATTTCCATCATGAAATGTTGATATATCGTCTTTTCTAATAGTGTTTATATGCACTTTTTTAAATGCAGGGTTAAGGACCACTATGTTAAATATCTCTAATTCAGGGATTTATCCATATCTTAATGGTAATTCTTGGAATAAAACAAATTATCCATCTCTTTCCTCAATGTATCAACTGAATATGATAGATTGGTTAAAGATGTATAAGAAGCAGATAAGTTCAAAGTAGTCTGTCTTGCATCTCTTTTGTTGTGAGATTCTGTGTCTCTAAAGATGCAGTGTGTTGTCAACAGGTCTGCAATTAAAATCTAATATACATATTTTACAAACAGTCCGCTTGCCAGTTTTGCCAGTGACCATTTCACAGGTAAAGTGCTTCCAAATCTCAGATTGTCGTGATCTATGTTGGAGTGCCTGTGTAGAAGTGTGTGCATCAAGAATAGAAGCTTGTGCGGGAGTAAAAGTGTGTGCAATAGAAGCAGAAGCATGTGTATTAGTACCCAATAAGACTGGGCTAGGATTATTAACTATCGATATAATCATGTGTTTTAGATTGTGAAAACCATATAAAGTGCTATGTTTCTATTGGGCTGCGGAGCATATTCATAAAATAGACATAGTCCGTATTGTCATTAAAATTCATATTAACATTCATACGGTCAGACGACCCGACTATTGTGCTAATTTATAAATAAAATTAAAATAACAGTAACCTGATTACAGGATTGCAAGCAGAGGAGAGAGCAGACAAAGCTTGAGAGCACACAAAGATTGAGAGTAGATGGAGCTTGAGTTTCTTGGTTGCTAGTTGCTACTTTCTAGCGAGTTGAGAGCTTGAACCAGGTATTCAGAATTTTGCTAAATAGAGGAGAGTAGAGTGTATGAGAGTTGTGTAGAAAATGAGGGAGGATGAAAGTATTTATATGAATACTTGAGGCTTAAATAGACCAAACCCCTCAAATTATCGTTTATGATCATTGGGAGGGTTTGTCTTTTTAACAGAAAAAGACCAAACCCCCCTTACAAATGAGCGGGCCTGGGCCAGGTCGACATGCTCGGCACCCCCATCTAGCCGGGCCCTGGATACAGGCACTGGTCAAAGGTACTTGGCCCAGGCCAGGCCGTGCCGTTGATGGGGCCGGTCGGACTGACGGGCCATTTGGCACCTTAACCCACACACCACCAGGTCACACAATCTCTTTATAATAACGATAGAAATTATTTTTGCTAAGTACATAATATATTCCGAATTTTTTGTATATATGTCAATTCCATCCTTTAGCGTACATTTTATTTTTTGTGTCAAAATTGAAATACCTACTCACGATGAAATCAAAAAGAACAAATAATAATAATAGGATGTTGTTTATGTGCTATTAGTGTAAGAAATTTCCTATGTTAATAACGAACTCTTCCTATTTTTGGAACTTTTGATAATATTGATGTATATATTTTAAAACATCAAAACCTTATGATGACGAGTGAATACACCAATCTGAGATGTGTACATGTTGTTGGGTCATTTGGTTGCAACGGTTGATCTGAGCTATCCCTCGGTCCAAGCTGCTGGAGCGGGTTGTTGCTCTGAGATGGGAAAACTAACTTTGGGCTGACTTGAGCGGGCCGATCAGACCTCGATCTGAGCTGGTCAGGCTCTGGTCTGAGCTATCTCTATCAGGTCTGAGCTATCTCTGCCAAGCTCGAGCTATGTTTGGGTCGGTCCGAGCTGTTGGAGCTTGAGATGTTCTAGTCTGGTCCAAGCTATATCTGAGTTACCTACAACACAAATAGCTCGTGAGGGAGAGCTAAACATGGGTGTAATGTCCTACAAGCTACTGCACAAGTACTAGAGGGGGGGTGAATAGTACTTTAAAAATAACAAGGAGTATAATTCCTAATTATAGTGCAAACAACTACCAGATCAATTTGCGGAAGCTTAAATTGAATGACAACAACAAAAATAACAATGCTAACAAAAGATGTTACTGGGTTCGGATCCACCCAAGTCTCTCCGACTTGTTGCCGGTGATCCTACGTCCCAACCACCCGGATCCCCTCCGGATACTTAGGTTAGAAACCCTAACCCAAGATTTCCACTATGATATCTTGTGAAAAACCTTCACAAGATCAAATCATACATGCAATGGCAATAGTGAATCCCACAACCCGGGATCACAACCTTCTCTCACAACCGAGAGAATCAATAAGCAATATAAACAAGTTTATAATGAAATAAACAATCTTACCACAAAATCCTATACCTTGAGTTTTCTTACCAAATAGGTGCAAGGAGGGATTTGAGGAAGATGAAGTCACTAAGACCTAGCACCAAGGAAATGACCGGCAATGGGTGCCTAGGAGTGATTTGGAGACTTGAATCAAGCTAGAGCTTGAAGGGCTCACCAAGAACAAACTTCTCTCAAGATGGATTCTAGATCTAGAATGTGAGAGAATGGATTTCTTGTGAGGAAGAGAGCTTTAGAAATGAGTGAGAATAGCTATCTCTTTCAATCTCAATGAATCTATTAATGGCAGCTCTAACCTAGAGAGAAATGACCTAGGTTCGTATTTATAGGGTCCCATAAAAACAAGTTAGGTCAAGTCCCAACGGATAGAAATCTGAGGCAACTAGTCGGTCAAAGAACAACCACTGACCGACTAGTTCATCAACTAGTCGGTCAGTCAAACAACATGGACCGACTAAGTTAAGAACTGAGAAGAGATAGAAATTCAGACCTAGAAATCTAGTCGGTCCAAGAAGACTTTCTGACCGACTAGTTTCACAACTAGTCGGTCAGTCAGTGAACGTAGACCGACTAAGAGGCAAAAACAAATAGTCTGAATACAAATTGACTTAGTTGGTCCAAGAACAAATGTTGACCGACTAGATTATCAACTAGTCGGTCACCAAACGTTCTTAGACCGACTAACGATAAACAGTAGCTTAGGGGAAATTTGGCATGTACAGTAAATCACAACTAGTCGGTCAAAGAAGCATCACTGACCGACTAGTTCACAAACTAGTCGGTCGGTGAGTCAACGTAGACCGACTAACTGTAAACAGTACTGAACAAGAAAAGATTAACTCACACTAGTTGGTCCAAGAAGCTCTGCTGACCGACTAGATCACCATCTAGTCGGTCAGTACTTCTTCTTGTACCAACTAACATGCACAAACAAGTCCGAATCGAAGCGCGATGCTTCGAGGAAGTTAGAATGGACTTGTACTAAGATCCTAGAGCTACGATATGAGCGTTATGAAGATAGAATCGTAAGATATACTCAAGGCTTAACATTCTATAGATCGAAGCTAAAAGACTATAAATAAAACCTTAATGAACGGTCTTCGAGAGCTTCGATCAATTCTTCATGACTTCCAAAACGGTCCAAGTGCTTCAACGAAACTTTAGGCAATGAATACGAGCTTTGAGAAGTCTTGAGATGTCGCTTTGATTGTTCTCGTGAATTTGGCGACGATCTCCAATACTGCGCCCACAAATTGTTAGTTCATGAATTATTTATGTTTGCTAATCATCCAAAACCAAATCCGGGGAGTCCAATATTCAACAATGGGGTCCAACCTAATTCCATCCGATGGTTAAGTAAACACATGACTCAAAGGTGGCTCAGGGGCAACTAAGGTTGATCTATTTGGTAGACCCGCCCGCAGTTGTGGCGTCGAGCTAAGGAGAGCATGTAGTGCTTAGGTCGGAAAAGGTCATGTTTAGAAGATACATGGATATTCTAAAGTCATTTTAGACTGTCTGACGGTTATCATTCTTGTAAGCGGTCTGGAGTTGTGTGAGGCTTATGTGACCTTAGCTTATCCAATGAGAGATTACAGAATTCAGCGCCTAAGATGGAAGTAGTCCAGAAGAAACTCAGTCATCCAAGAGAAGGCGACATGTTTGTTGTCGCCTGAAAAGAAATCGATCTCGGTCGAGCCTCTAGAAGTTGTCTCCGAGAAGATGTAGCCAAAGTTATCCGCCCTCCCTTTTCTCACATTGTTGGGAAGACTTTTTATAGGTGGGGTGAGCCTTTATTACTGCCTAGTTATTGTCATTAAAGACGGCCTAACGGCCAGCATACATCCGAGAAAACTGTCGCTATGATGGCAAGTCATACGTAAGGAAGCACAACGGGTTAGGCCATAAATTACATGAATGCAAGCATCTCCTGAGCATTCACAAAATAACCAAGCCGAGCTTATTACAAGACCAGTGTTATATCAATGGCCCTCATCTCCCGAGCTCAATTGCTGCAAAGAGTGAAGTCGGGTGATGTTGCATGCATGAGAGAGAAGTGACCTTGTTCGTATAACCGCGAAGTCGGCTTAGAGCAATAATAATCCTCGATTGTATAGCTAGATTCAGACTGCGAGGTCTTCTGAAAATAATAACAATTTGAGAATAATAATAATCCCCAATCGTATAGCCATATTCAGCCCATGAGGTCTTCAAAGTTATCCTCACTCGCATGGCTAGGTTGACTTGCGAGGAGAGTGGCCCCCGATTTACAACCGACGAATAGCTAGGTCGGTCCGTGAGGGGAGTGGCCCCTGGCCTACAGCTGACGAATAGCTAGGTCGGCCCGCGAGGGGAGTGCCCCCGACCTACACCCGACCAGCTCACGAGGTGTTCTGAGCTGATCTATGAGACTGTGCACTTTAGTGAAAATAATGTATGAAAAATGGCCAATCAAATGCTCTCTTAGGGTACATTTGTCGAAAATATGCCAGCTCTATAAAAATATGTTAGCTCGACAGAAGAAACCAGAATCTGAAATAAACACAAGAGTCTACTTGATTAGCTTGTTTTACCAATAATACCTCATCCAAGTCGTTGGATGAGCTCGGATGATGGAGGTAGTATAAGTTGTCCTGTATATGTCATCTGCGTTGGTCTTATGTGTAGATCGTTGTAATTGGAGCTAGGCTAATGCCTCCTCTGTCGCCATGTATGGATTGGGGTTGGGAGTAAGTAGCGGATCCAGGTTGTGGGGTGGTCTATGAAGTAGAGACTTCACCAAGTCTTAACAGCAAACCCTGTTTTTGAGTGCATCAATAGTTAACTCGTTTTTGCAGATCTCGACCTTCAGCCTTTCTAAGGTGAATCACTTTAGGAAGTGTCTTAAGGCCTCCCCCATCTCTGCATCAAGGTGAAGAGGTGATCCGAGCTCTGCTTCCTCCTTTTCTCTGCCATGAACTACTAGCAGAAGACTTGGTCCAAGCTCTTGAATGACCTAATAGACCGATTGAAAAGTCCATTGTACTAATTCTTCATGGCCTTTCGTATGGTTGTTTGAAAAGCCCGACATATGAGGGGGTCGCTGGCCCACTGTAACTCCATCCGTCCTTTATAGTTCTGGACGTGCTCATGTGGGTCGCCCAAGCGAGCATATTTGTCTAGGTCGGGAATCTTGAATCTGGATGGCAGCGGGGCTATGTTGATTCTTTTCTTTAGAGAAGTTCAGTCCTCATCCGAGCTATTAGGAGAGCTAGGATGGCGAAAGCAGTGTTTTCGAGCCTTCCTCTTAAGGACTGTATGGAACTGACATTGAGGGCAGAGACTTCGTTAATTACTCTCCATCTGTTGATCAACAGCCAGAGTAGGGTGACAGTCCTCAGTTCTACCAAGCGAGGGCCACAGGCTCTTGAGATCGACTGTGGTTGAGAGGTGGCTTCCAGTATCGTCGTCTTGAGCTCCTTTAGGACGATGGGAGAAAGAGTGCAGTTGTGGTTGCTGAGAATAAGTTGGGACGACTAGTGGGCTTGATGCTAGCTAGGGTCGCAAACCTGTCGGTCATTCTATCATGCCAGTCAGCTCTTGAATCTGGATGCTCACCTCTCATGAGAATGCATGGAACTGCTACAAAGTCACAAATTATGGTTCGGGCATTCCATAAGAGGAAGGGCTGGAATCCATTGGGAGTGGCGTGACATCTACTGCCCCTTTTAGAGTTGGCCTTTCATGCCATTGGTTGGTGGGCCAACTTATCGTCGGTGGAGACATGTATGCACTCGAATAGTTCCCACAGATGGCGCCAATTGTTGACGGGTGAATCTGTCGATCTCATGTGTGTGTATTTTGGTGGGTCCTTCGGTTACAGCTGTTGAACTGAGCTATCCCTCGGTCCGAGCTACTGGAGCGGGCTGTTGATCTGAGCAATGCAAACTAACTCTGGGTTGGTCCAAGCGGGCCGATCAAACCTCGATCCGAGCTAGTCAGGCTCTGGTTTGAGCTATCTCCGTCATGTCCAAGCTATCTTCGGGCTGGTCCGAGATGTTGGAAGTTCTAGTTTGGTCTGAGTTGTCTCCGAGTTGTCTGCAATACAAACAGCTCATGATGGAGGGCCAGACCTAAGGTGCGACCTAATCAGATCCGATGTTTAAGTCAACACATGACTCAAAAGAGGCTCAGTGGTAACTAATCCCAATCTATTATGCAGACTCGCCAATAGTTACCATGTCGAGCTAAGGCGAGAGTGCTTAGGTCGAAGAAGGTCCTGTTTAGAAGATACATGAATAGTCTAAGTCGTTTCAGACGGTCTAACCTTTATTGTTCTTGTGATCAGTCTAGAATTGTGCGAGGCTCTTACGACCCGAGCTTATCCAAGAGATTGTAGAAGTCAGCACCCAAGATGGAAGAAGTCCAAAAGAAACTCGTCCCCCCAAAAGGCGATCTGTTTGTTTTCACATGTTGAAGAAGTCAATCGTGGTTGAGCCTCTAGAAGTTGTCTCCGAGAAGATGTAGCCGAAGTTATCCGCCCCCATTTTCTCACATTGTTTGTGAGACTTTTTTAAGCTGGGTAAGCTGTTGTTACTGTCGAGTTATTGTCATTAAAGATGGGCTAACGGCCAGCATAAATTGGAAAAACGGTCGACATTGATGGCAAGCCATAAGTGAGGAAGCCCAGATTGATGCATTTCACTTGAAAGACCCGATGTGGCAAAACCCTGGGTAAAAATAGCACTTAGGGACTGACGCCTGCCCAGTGCCGGAAGGTCAAGGAAGTTGGTGACCTGATGACCGGTGAGTTGGCAACCGAAGCCCCGGTGAACGTTGGCCGTAAGGTCAACCGGAATATGTATTATCCATATGGGAGATCTTCCAATTGAGAAGATCCATCGACATGTAGTTTAGGCCATAAATGCCATGAATGCAAGCTTCTCCAGAGCGTTCACAAAATAGCTGAGCCGAGCTCATTATGGGACCAGTGTTGTATCATCTTAAATATATATGAACATATGTGAATTTAATCTTGATCAACTCGTTACAAAAAGTTCTATTTTCGAAAATTGTTGATTTTGCATCAATCAGATTGAAAGTAAAATAACGTTGGATTTTCATGATTTATGAATTTTTCTTGTACTGGCAGCACAAATTCAATTTTATGTGATAATTGTTATGAATGGATAATACCGAGTTGGTTAGTCGGTTGGGATCACAGCTTATATTATAGATAAGACCGTATCTATTGTATCTTATTTGTATATGCTCCTCTATATGCTATAAATAAAGAGCTAAGGGTTATCAGCACGAGTCTCTAAACAATTTTTCCACACAAAATCGATCGTTGCGAAAGCGAAGAAATGCGGACACGCGTGGCGTCAAGCTTCATCAAACGAGCGTCATCATCCGCATAGGCTTCGTTCAACCGTCGCTATATCCGGAGAACGGATATAGGGGTAAATCTCGCTAAAAATGTCGTTTTTATCATACGTATGATAGTATTTTCCATAGATCTCGTAAGATCGAAGTGGAATCTGGAATAACAACCAAAAATCAAGTTTTAACATGTTTTAAATTCTGAAAATAAGATAAATAATAGGGTTTTAAACCCTATTCTAGCCCCATCAGAGGGGGCGCCGCCGTTCGTTCCACCCGAAGGGGGGCAGCGCCGCCCCCGCACCCCCTCGCTTCGGCGAGAGGGGGTTGCCGATAGACCCCCCAAACTCTAATCCCCCTCCTCTGGGCCTGAAGCCCATGAATGAAAAAAATATATATCAGTGTTGCGGGGCTGAAGCCCGTAGGCAAACTATAGGATTTAGGCCCGCATGCCACATTTCCCAGGAAAAAAACAGAATGTTAAAATAAGGGATTTAGGGGGCTAAAATTTTGATTAAAAAGGGTTTTGGGGGCCTAAAAATTCATGAAAAATCATGATAAATTATGGGGCTATAAGGGGAATTTTGGGGATATATTGGGGATGATTTAAAAAGGAAAATTTCTTCCTTTTATGAAGAACATGTTATATATTTGGGCTCTTTTTCAATCTTTTTGAATAAACCCAAATAGCACAACCCTTGCATTATATGATACCTTTGTAGGATTATAACTATATATTTCACATCATTTTGGGCTTATTCTGTGGATAAACTATGTTTGGTTGTGCAAATATTAAAACTTAATCATTAGAAAGATCATGCGACCGCTCTGCCGTTAGTCACCTAACCTAACAGTGTATGACGTTGCCCAGTGGTCCAATAATTATTAAGTAATTAAATTGTTTATCCTTTCTGTGAATATAAATGTCTGTGATGAAAATGTCTGCTGAAAATGTCTGCTGAAAATGTCTGATGAGCACAAATTTTTGCATGGATGGCTAATTGCGGGGTTGGATCGGCTATTTAAGTCTCACATTTTATTTTCCTGCACTTTTCTTTTACTTTTGAGAGAAATTGTAGTGAGGAATTTATGTAAATGTCCAAGACCAAAGACCATTTTCGATGGAGACAAAGGCCACAATTGAAGCTGAAGATTTTATATGGGACCCACGGGGTTTCCAAAGTTGTAATTTCTTTTTTAAGCTTTCATTTGTGTAATATGGAATGTAATGGACTTTGGACTTTTTATTTATGTGGGACTGGCTGATCCACGTAATTAGCTCTTCATATAAAAAATTGCATCCGCATGAAAATGTTTATTGTTTAAATTATTAATTCATGCAAATTTGTGCTCTGCTAGATAAAATGACTAATATCACAAGTGTCGATTTCGAAGTGCTTGATGCATCAGGAAGAAATTATCTGAGCTGGTAGCTTGGTGTGAAGTTTCATCCGTGTGCTAAGTCTCTCATTTCTGCTGTGACTAATAATGAAAATGTAAGCGATATAGAAAAGGCGCAAGCCATTATCTATATTCGCCGCCATGTGGACAAGACTCTAAAGTCTGAATACCTTACGGTCGAAGATTCATTTGAGCTGTGGACTGCCATTGAGGATAGGTATAAACATCAGAAAGATGTTATACTACCAAGGGCATGATATGAGTAGGAGAACCTGAAACTGCAGGACTTTAAGTCCATAGCTGAGTATAACTCAGCTCTCTTTAGCATCACCTCACACCTGAAGTTGTGTGATGAAAAAGTCTCAGAAGATCGCATGCTGGAAAAGACGTACACGTCTTTTCATGAGAAAGATGCGATACTAATGCAGCAATACTGTGAACGCAAGTTCACCAAGTATTCTGAGTTGCTGTCATGTTTACTCATGGCCGAACAAAACAGAGAGCTTATCCTCGCCACTCACAACATGCACCCCTGGCACTACCCCCTACCAGAAGCTCACAATGCATCTTCTTTTTCCAAAAAGAAGAGAGACAATAAACGAAAAGAAAGACCCCAGAAAGAGGAACAGAACAAAAGGGCTAGGGGCCAAGTCCAGCAGCGAAGAAATGAAAGTAAGCGGAAGTTCACCTGGCGCAGAAATGACAACAATAGAAATAATGCACCCCCATCCAAGAGGGAATGTGAAGACCAGTGTCGTAGCTGTGGCATGAAAGGCCATTGGTCCAGAGTGTGCCAAAAACTCCGTAGCATCTCCAGGATTTGTATAAAGAAAATAAGAAAAATAAAGCTGAAACAAACCTGGTGACCTCTGATGCTCCAGTCAAGTTTACAACCGACGACTTCGAAAATGAAGACCTGCTTGATTAGCCTTCTATTTTTATCTTAGCTACTTGTTTTAAGAACATTTCTTGTTATGAGAGCTTTTCGAATTATGTAATTTGACTTTGAATGAAAATCTCTCTGAAAATATGCCTCTGAAAATGTGCCTATATGATTCATCTTTCAATAAATGAACTGCTCTCATAACTGATTAGTAGAAAATAAATAAACACATACAACTCTTCAAATCAAAGCCCAATATCAGGGCCATATTGAAGGATCTGGGAACGCAACACTGTTGCTCCCAAATGACACAAAAATAAAGGATGCACTAATCTCTCCGGATTCCAACCGAAACTTACTAAGTTTCAAGGACATCCGTTTCAACGGATTTCATTTGGAAACAACAAATGTAAATGAAAAAAAGAATTACTGTATGTAACGTCTCAAGAAAAAAAGGAGTAAAATCCATACTTGAACATTTTGAGAGCCTTTCAGGCCTCTGTCATACAAAGATTCGGAGAGAGCAAGCGAATTTAACGGAGCACCTGAAGTGCCGACATCAGCAAAGTTTTTTACTTTGGTATGATAGACTTGGCCACCATGGATTAGTGATGATGCACCGCATCTTATCCTATGGGTATGATTTGAAGAACCAGAAGATTCTTCGGAAGGGAGAATTCCCTCGCATCCCTTGCTATAAGGGAAAACAAATTACAAGGCCATCTTTACTAAAAGTTGATAAAGAATCTCCACTCTTCCTCAAAAAGAATATAAGGAGATAGATGTGGACAAATCCACCCCTTAGTGGGCTATTTCGGTGCTTTATTGTACTGATAATTGCATCCTCAAAATATTCGTATGTGTGTCTACTATCGACCTGCAACTTAGCTTTTCTAAAGCTGTTGGCATAAATAATATTGTTGCGGGCATATTTTCCAGACAATCAAATAAAGAAAATAAGTATGGTTAATATTGGGGATCTTACCTTCCGGTCATTTCAAGAGTACTGCCAAGCAACATGAATATAAAATGAACATATACTACCGAATGTTCATACCCAAAATGGTTCGACATAGTCACTGATAAATAGACTCCAATGGATTGCATGTCCATTGTTAATTAAATACCGATTGCCGGTGGATGCATGGGGACATGCAAATTATGCATGCTGCATCATAAATGAAAATAAGACCCTCTAGAGGTCAGAGTCTCTAATGCAACTTGCATATGGACCACCGAACATTTCTCACTTGAGAATCTTCGGTCGCACAGTTTAAATCCCCATCGCACCACCACAGAGGACAAAAATGGGTACTCAACGTCGCCTAGATATCTATGTAGGGTTTGACTCACCCTCAATTATAAGATATCTAGAACCCCAAACGTGGGACGCATTTAAGGCACATTTTGAAGACTGTGATTTTGATGAGACAAATTTCCCAAAATAGGCCCAGATATTGGAAAATCTGGCACGAAGCAAATTATAACGTGGGATACAAAAAGTTTTACCCACTATGATTCGGTAACGAAACAATGAGAAGATGAGATCATGAAGATCCTCCACATACAGAACAATGTTTACCAGTTACCGAACTCATTTACTGACAACCAGAAGATTGTCAGATCACACATCACTGCTGCAAATACTCCAACTAGGATTGACATCCACGAGAATAACAGAAAAGAGGCAAACCACTAGGCTCCAAGGACAGAAATTTAAGAAAAAGAATAATACCTGGAGACCTTGAAACAATACTTCCACAGGACAATGAGCTCATGTCCACTCCTTTACCCTTCCCGGAATCCACTGCAGAGGAACTGTCGGGAAAAACTGAAATTGAAAGTAAATGTTGTACATACTGGGGAGGTGTTGGACAGAAAGAAAATAATTATCGACAATGTATTCACGTATCTTATTGCTATATACATTGCAAAAGCGATGATATTTATATAATATCGTTCCATACTCCGTTGCTAAAATGCAAACGTAGATATTGGCCAAATATGGATCGAGGCAATAAAAGATGAGCTGGACTCACTTATGAAACGTGAAATGTTCAGACCTGAAGTCTAGACACCAAACGGTGTCAAACCTGTGGATAAAATAAGTATTACACTCATAAGAAAAAATAAATACAAAATCGTATGCTATAAGGTACAACCTATAGCCCAAGGAAAATTTCAATGAAACTAGAGATTGAGCAAATTAAAATGAGCATGACTCATAAATGATGCATCAGTCTCCCTAAGTTATCCGATGCGAATACCTTACGATTTGGAAAAGGAAATTTTGGATATGCTGTTATTGGATGTTGTGACGACATACCTTTGTGGATATCTTGGTAAAGATAAAATCCACATTTCCTTAAATGCCTGAATAGACTTCGGAACGTCTATTCTATTGAAGAAAAACAATAAGAATAATAAATAATGTACAACCAAGAGAATCAGTTGACAAAGCAATGATTCCTACTGAGGGTTGTCTTTGCATCTAAGCAAAGAAAATGATTTGAGATCATAGTTGTAAACAACTTAAATCTCATCGGATCTCCTGAAGAGAAAACCGAAATATCTGTTCAAGCCTGACTATTAAACATGAAATGAAAGACCTATGCAAAAATAAATTTAGTCATGGCTCACAGATTTATTATCTTAATAGAATCCTGTTACATACTCCCAGAAGTGCGTTAAAGAAATTAAAAGGACCATTGTTATCCAAAGTACACCTATGGTAGTACACTCTATGGATGTACAAAAAGACCCCTTCCGATAGCTGGAAGAGGGGATGATATAATTGGTCTTAAAGCCCTTTATCTAAGTGCAATCAGGCACTCCTGGCTAACTGCATGCGTCCCGATATAGCAGTTGCAATAAACTCATTAGCCAGAGATAATTAGGCACCTAAAAGGGCTATTAGACCGGAGTTAAGCATTTTCTGCGCTTCATCCAAGGGTCAAAAGATTTGGGCTTACATTATAAAGTATCATCCTCCATGTTTATGCAAATGCAGGTTAACAGGTTCGATCCCTATACTGAGAAATCACAGACTGGGTACCCACATTGGGATGATCATCTTCTGCAGATCTGCAAAGCAAATTATGAAGGCAACAACATCATATCATTCTGAGATCCTCACCGCACCAATGGTGTATTTGAGGGTGCCTGGTGGTACATCACATCCCAGTGACGATTGGGATAGAGGCTGGTATTGTGGAGCCGACCACATAGTCTGAAGACAACATCAGAGGCGACGAAACTTAGCACACCTCTCCAGCATTTCTGGATTCAGCAGCTGCTCAATGGTGATAATATTTGTAATCTGTGTATATCTTCGAAATGTTGTAAATAGGAGTGATGAGATAAGCTTAAGAGATCTGAAAGCCTAAGGGCTTTTACAGATCAGGGGGAGATGAGGGAATTTGTAATCTTTTTCCTAAGCTATGGTTTTCCCCACAGGGTTTTCCATAGCTAAAGGTTTTAACAAGACAAATCACATCAACTCTGGATCCTGAAGTATCCACACATTTGTGACGCTCAGAATCCCGAAGTGTTCATGAGCAGAGTCGCTTGTACAAATCAGGGGGAGTTAGAGAGTGTCTGTACTCTTTTTCCTTAGCTATGGTTTCTTCCACAGGTTTTTCCATAGCTAAAGGTTTTAACGAGGCAAACCTCACCAACTCAGGATCCTGAAGTATCCATCCCATGTGAGACTCCTACTACGCTCAGAATCCTGAAGTATTCATGAGCAGAGTCCACACATATGGCTGGAAATGGGGGAGTGTTGTGAATGAATAATACCGAGTTGGTTAGTCGGTTGGGATCACGGCTTATCTTATAGATAAGACCGTTTATCTGTATACGCTCCTCTATATGCTATAAATAAAGAGCTGGAGGTTCCTACCCAGATGTTGATTCATAACAATAATAAGTATTTTAAGCAAAAGAACCAAATGTTATGAATATGCCCATGAGGCTCATTGGGTATCCGGCCCATCATTGAAAGCTATAAATATGAGGGTAGGTGGCTTTTAACCCTTTACACCGATTACTCTACTTTCCCTTCATAACACGTTATCAACACGATCACGCTCGTTGGAAAAGGCGACGACGCTCAAGGAAGGAGATCCATCAATCGCTCAGTTTTAAAAAGATCGCAATCTTCTCAACGGGGAGCGAAAAGGGCATCCTTCACCAACCGTCGTCTAGATTTCTTGTCGAATCTAGATGTAAATCCTCAAAACTTTTAGATCTAAACTTGCTTTTCTGGTAGATCTGCATGATTTAAGATCAAAAAGTTTGAAAACACGGTAAAAATCACATTTTTATTTGGATTTGCATGTTTATAAACAATAAAAATCGTATTTTTAAAGATCCGAATGCTTGAAAAATCCGTTTTTCTACCCCCTCATCTTGATTCATACATCGCACGCCCGAAGGGCGTAACAGCGGCGCTCCCCTAGCGCCGTCGGCGGCCAGCAGCCGCGGCCTGTCGCTGCGGTGGCCGCGCCTCTTGGCGCGGCCAGCCGTCGTGGCGGCCCGCTGCGGGCCCCCTAGGGTTTTTCCGAAACCCTAGCCCTTAACGGGTCAATTTTTAGGGGAGGCCCAATTAACCCTAACTGGTTGTTTTCATGGCCCAAAAGTCTGAAAATTAGACCATTTATACATAATTTTCCTTTTTTATTTTTAGCCCCAAAAGCCCAAATAATTAAAGAAAATTTAATTTTTGTGATAGGGTTAAAGCGGAAAAAATATATAAATAAAATGGATCAATGTAAAAAAGTTTTCAAAATAATTTTTAGCACGTCACTCATTTTTTAGATTACTTATTAATCTTTATATGCCTGTGATATATTTCTCTGCATGGTTGTATATTTTTTTAATATATTATCTGCGTGGATGTGCTATTAGGCTATGTTTTTAGGGATCAGCCAGGTTTCCGACATCTTTACCTTTCTGCAATTTTTCTTTTTGAGAGAAATTTGTAAGTGAGGTTATACATGTAAAAAGAAGCTGAAGGACCACCAAAAGGAGCTGAAGGCGTTTGCACAAACTATAAGGGGCTTCTCTTTGAAGTTCCCGAGTTGTATTTACTTTTTCAAGCACTTTTTGATGTAATTTCGGACTCTCTTTTTCTGTTGATGTCGGCTGGCTGATCCCCATAGTCCTAATTTATTTTCATTGCCTATACATTAAATGCGTGGATGTCTACTAACTCATGCTATTTTAATGTTACAATGAAAATGTTAAATGCATGAGTGGATGTTTATTCCTTAAATAATTCACGTTATGAAAATGTTAAATACATGCGGATGTTTATTTCTTAAATAATTCATGTTATGAAAATGTTAAATGCATGAGTAGATATTTATTTTTAAATAACCCATGCTATTTAAAACGTTGTAAGACCGCATGCGTGGATGTCTATTTTACTAGTTAAATAATCCATGCTATTTTTGTTTATATTGCTAGATTGTTTAATAGCCAGACTTGCAAATGTCGATTTTTCGGTCCTGAAGGCCGATGGGTCGAACTACTTGAGCTGGCAGTTGGACTTGAAGTTCCACCTGCGATCTCATGGGTTCAGTCTGCCACCCACTTAGAAGGCAACAACAAGTACTACCGCAGCTAAAAAGGATGCTTCTAAAGAAGCACCTCATACAGAAGAAGTTTCCGATATACTTAAGGCGAAAGCCATTACTTATATCAGGAAACATTTAGACTCGACCCTGAAGGTTGAGTATCTTACTGTAGAGGATCCTTACGAACTGTGGGACGCACTTGAGGAGAGGTACAGACATCAGAGGGATGTCATACTCCCCTGTGCCCAGTACGAGTGGACTCACCTCCGCATACAGGACTACAAATCCGTAGTGGAGTACAACTCATCACTTTTCCGTATCACCTCAAGCCTGAAGTTGTGGTGAGAATGTGACTGAGAAAATGTTGCTGTAAAAGACGTTCACGTCTTTCCACGAGAAGGACATGATCCTCGTGCAACAGTACCGTGAGAGGAAGTTCACGAAGTACTCTGATCTGCTTTCATGCCTCCTAATGGCTGAACAGAATAGAGATTTGTTGGTTGCCACTCACAACCTGCGTCCTCCTGGCTCTGCTCCACTACCACCTCCTGCAGAGGCACACTTCCAGTCTTCCCAGAAGAAGAAGATGGACAAGAAGGCTAAATTCCAAAAATGGAAATAACAGAAGAAGCAGAAGAATGCCACTCCTCAAGCTCCTCCTCAGAATCAGAAGTTCTTGGAAAAGAAGCAAAAGTGGACGTCCAACAAAGGTGGTACTGTAATGCCCTACCAGCTACTGCACAAGTACTAGAGGGGGGGTGAATAGTACTTTAAAATAATAAGGAGTATAATTCCAAATTAAATTGCAAACAACTACCAAATCAATTTGCGGAAGCTTAAATTGAATGACAACACAAAATAAACAATGCTAACAAACGATGTTAATGGGTTCGGATCCACCCAAGTCTCCCCGACTTGTTCCCGGTGATCCTACGTCCCAACCACCCGGATCCCCTCCGGATACTTGAGTTAGAAACCCTAACTCAAGATTTCCACTATGAATATCTTGTGAAAAACCTTCACAAGATCAAATCATACATGCAATGGCAAAGTGAATCCCACAACCCGGGATCACAAACTTCTCTCACAACCGAGAGAACCAATTAGCAATAATAGAGTTTAAATGAAATAAACAATCTTACCACAAAATCCTATACCTTGAGTTTTTCTTACCCAAATGGTGAAATGAAGGATTTGAGGAAGATGAAGTCACCAAGACCTAGCATCAAGGAAATGACCAGCAATCGGTGCCTAGGAATGAGTTGGAGACTTGGATCAAGCAATAGCTTGAAGAGCTCACCAAGAACAAGCTTCTCTCTAGATCTAGAAATGAGAGAGAATGGGTTTCTTGTGAGGAAGAGAGCTTTAGATTTGAGGGAGAATAGCTATCTCTTTAGAACTCAATGAATCTCTTAATGGCAGCTCTCTCCTAGATAGAAATGACCTAGGTTCGTATTTATAGGGTCCCATAAAAACAAGTTAGGTCATTCACCAACGGATAGAAATCTGTGAGACTTAGTCGGTCAAAGAACAATCACTGACCGACTAGTTCATCAACTAGTCGGTCAGCCAAACAACGTGGACCGACTAAGAGTAGATCTGAGAAGAGATAGAATTTCAGACCTAGAAATCTAGTCGGTCCAAGAAGACTGTCTGACCGACTAGTTTCACAACTAGTCGGTCAGCCAATGAACGTAGACCGACTAAGAGGCAAAATAACTTAGTCTGAATGCAAAGTGACTTAGTCGGTCCAAGAACAAAAGTTGACCGACTAAATTGTCAACTAGTCGGTCACCAAACGTTCTTAGACCGACTAACGATAAACAGTAGCTTAGGAGAAATTTAGAGTGAACAGTAAGTCACAACTAGTCGGTCAAAGAAGCATCACTGACCGACTAGTTCACAAACTAGTCGGTCGGTGAGTCAACGTAGACCGACTAACTGTAAACAGTAAAGTCCAAGAAATTAAGGAATCAAACTAGTCGGTCCAAGAACAGTTGCCGACCGACTAGATCATCATCTAGTCGGTCAGTACTTGTTCTTGTACCAACTAATATGCACATACAAATCCGAATCGAAGCGCGACGCTTCGAGAAAGTTAGAATGAACTTGTGCAAGGATCCTAGAGCTATGAAATGAGCGTAATGAAGATAGAAACGTAAGATATACTCAAGGTTTAACAATCTATCAATCGAAACTAAAAGACTATAAATAAAACCTTAATAAACGGTCTTCGAGAGCTTCGATTGAATCTTCATAACTTCCAAAGCGTCGCAAGAGCTTCAACGAAGCTTTAGGCATGAATATGAGCTTTGGGAAGTGTTGAGATGTCGCTTTGAATGTTTTCGTGAATTTGGCGACGATCTCCAATACTGCGCTCACAAATTGTTAGTTCATGGATTATTTATGTTTGCTCATCATCAAAACCAAATCCGGGGAGTCCAATATTCAACATTCTCCCCCTTTTTGGTGATGACAAACCAACATAAATAATAATCAAAAATAATACTTCAAATGTAAAATACTTACTCCCCCTGCATTGATGACACGTTAATTCCAAAATGAATATATATGAATTGCATCAATCAGACGAGTAAGATATATAATGAGAATTGATTTTTGAAATATCGGATTTTGAAAATCCTTATATATATCTTAACTCCCCCTGAATCTAACATATCAAACTAGATTCTTGGAAATTGAGTTAAATTTTCATTTGCGCTATTTATTATCATTATCTCTCCCCCTTTGGCATTATCCCAAAAATGGGGGGCATACAACGACAACAATTAGGAAATGTAAAATCCAACATCGGGAGTCGTAGACATAGACAATGGACCAACTTGACACCAAGGGAATAAAAATGTGGAAATCAAATCAAGGTGTGCCAAAATGTCCATTATCACAAAAAGATCAAAAATCATCAAAAATACCAAATAATTATTCATTTCTTGAATAATGAAACATACTCTTCAATATTCAATATTCGTGGTTAATTTTGTGCATGGAAAACAATTCTATACAATTATAGAATTTAAATCTATTTAACCAAGTTTTTTAATCGTCGAGCGACGAATTCACATTTCAAATGCATTCAACGAATATGAAAAAAATAATGCACGACGAATAAAAGACAAAGTGAATGACGATGAATATATATATATGTAGAGACAACATGAGTACATCCAAAAAATATCACATCGAATATATGAGGTACATCATATCAAGTGCTACATATCATCAAAAAGAAATACATCATCATCATCAACATCATCTAAGTGTATCAACATACATCAAAACAACATCATAACATAATATCCAACTCCGACATCCAGAAATCACAAAAATACATCAAAACATCTCTCAAACCTCATCCTAACCCAAAATACTCTCACTAAGATAAATCATCCAAAGCGTAGTGGAGAGTCCTCGAAACAAGCGATCACGAGGAAGTGGCAGGATCTGCAGTCTCCGTGGGTCCAGTCGACGGAGTGGACTCAGGCTCTGCAGGGAGTAGAGGTGTCTCAACAGATGGAATCGTCGGGGCAGGAGTGGAGATCTCAGCAACAGGCTCATCAACGGGAATCTCAACAGCAGCAGGGGTCTCGACAGAAGCAGCAACAGCAGTGTCAATAGCAGCAGGAGATACATGAGCAGGCTCGGAAGACTGGTCAGCAGCAGGCTCAGAAGGCTGAAGAGCTGAAGCAGTAGGCTCTGGAACACCGGTAGTGGTGCCAACTCCGGGAGCAGAAGTGGAAGTACCAGCAGCAGCAGCAGTGGCCTCATCGCCACGGGCAAAAGAAGTGACAAGCTCGTCAAGCTCCTCATCGTCCATCTCCTCGGCCTCAGACACTGAAGGAGGAAGATCAATCCCCATCATACGTGACATACGGCAGACTACCTCCTCAGTACGAGCCAAACGGGAGTCGTGTTGACGAAGTAGGCATACGACATCGTCCAATGTAGCAGGGGAAGAGGAGGCTGCAGCAGCTGACGGAGTAGACTGAGATGCAGATGCGGTAGACCTCTGCACGTGACGAAGCGCCGCTAAAGATTTCTTCACGGCCGTCGCGTTCAGAGGCGTACCCAAAGGACGCTCATCGTCAGGAGGGAGAGGGACACGGAAATGACGGAATACGAGAGTCAACATGCAAGGGTATGGAATGTGCGCAGACTTATTGGTCTTGCGTATACACTCGAAAGAATCCATCTTATCGAGTATCAAGCGAGCCCAATTAATCTCGCACCCCAAGAAAAGAGCGTAGATCAATTTCAAGAACGGCTGGGATGGGAGTGAAGAGGATCCAAACTTAGGGAGGAGACATGACTTCAAAATCAGGTTAAGAACCCACGCATTCGGCTTGAAAGATTTCGAAGGAACACCAATGAATGCGGAGGGGATAACCTGGAAAATCTCAGAAAGAATAGACTGATCCAAGGAAGAAATGTCGTCTACGGAAATGTCCGAAGGGAGGAGACCACACGATGAACAACCAAGAATCTCCCCCAAGATTTCTGCCGTGAGAACTATAGGAGTTCCCAAGACAGTCGTCTCAATGGAGTGGCTGGCATCGTACTGGCCTCGAATACGATTGGCATAGAACAATTTCACGAGGCGAGGATACGGTTTGGGATTGGCCTTGGGGTCGTATCGGAGATAATCTAGAAGACCACTATAAGAGAGAAGATCAGCAAGGCCGAGAAAATCAGAGAACTGAACGTAATGCTCCAACAACAGTGGACAGTGCTCTATACGGTTGTACGCTGCGAGACACTGAGGGTCATCGCGGCACAACGATATGTCTACACCGCCGACTGGCATAGGAGCTTTACCCTTAGCCTTACGGGTCTTCGGAGGTGGAGTGGGTTCCCTAGTAGGCTCATCCTCTGGGATAAAATCAGTGTCGGAATCGGGAGGAGTAGCCGGAGTCTGAAGAATAGGCTTTTTGGTCTTGGATTTGCGGGGTTTAGCTATCGCAGTCCTAGGCTTCTTAGGAGGAGGCGATGATGGAGAGGCTTGGGTTGACTTGGCACGACGCTTAGGCTTCGGGGGATTCCTAGGGTCGGAAGGCCCTACGGTCATAGGAGAAGCCCCGGAAGAGGCGATAGGAATTCTAGTCTTAGCCATAGCACTACGAGCACAAGCACACGACGATAAGATCAAAAACAACCTAGAGATCACAAGCTAACAAACCCTAAGATTCGAAAAACACAAGCCCTAGGTTTGAAATTGAAACCCTAGGAGCTAGAGCATGAAATCAAGGAGAGACAACCCTAGAATAGGAAATCAACACCTAGGGGAGGGGGTTTTACCTAGGAGAAGGAGTCGACGGCGGCGGACGGCGGCGATCGACGGAGAAACGGCCGGAAGACGAAGGGTTTCGAGTGGGGTTTGGGGGTTATCGGGCTTGAGCTGGAGAGAAGACCGACTAATAATGAAATTAGTCGGAAGAAGTAGAGTATAAGTCGGTCGGGATACGAAAAGACTCAACTGCCCTAACACACTTAGTCGGTCACAGTTCAAGCACTAACCGACTAGATTACGATCTAGTCGGTCGGTCAATGAGCTTGAACCGACTAAGTCGAAACAGAGGCACAGAGGGATTTTTAGGGCTAGAATTAGTCGGTCGCAGTATATTCACTGACCGACTAGTTTTCAATCTAGTCGGTCGGTAAGTGTACTATGACCGACTAACGAAAGAAAAAGATAGGAGTTAGATATAGGCTTGATCTAGTCGGTCTGAGTTCATTTGCTGACCGACTAGATGAGCATCTAGTCGGTTGACAAGTGAACTTAGACCGACTAGAGGAGTCCAAAAAATGATAATTGATTTCTCTTCACAAACCACTTGGATGACACATCATAACTCACTCATTAGTCATCTAAATTACCCCATAAAACGTCGAAATCTTAAATACGACATTGAAATACGAATTCGAGCAATAAATTCGAACAAATCACATAAAATTCCCAAAAATTCAATAAATCTAGCATGAATGAAATATCGCGAAATATAATAGCATGCAAGATAGTTGAATGAAATATGAATCCTATATCTCGGATTCACCCATAATCCCCAATTCTCGACGCAACCGCACAAAGGAGTCCTCCTTTAGGGGTTTCGTGAAAATATCGGCGATTTGCTTTTGGGTTTCAACGTACACTAATATGATGTCCTTTTTAGCAACATGATCATCTAAGAAATGGTGTCGGACATCTATGTGTTTTGATCGGGAATGGTGCACCGGATTCTTTGAAAGACAGATAGCACTTTGGTTATCCACCATGATAGGGCTAGTATCACAATGAATACCAAAATCCTTCAATGTGTGTCTCATCCAAAGAACCTGGGCACAAGCGGCACCGGCGGCAATATATTCCGCCTCGGTGGTTGAAAGTGATACCGAATTTTGCTTCTTGGAAAACCAAGAGACAAGAGAATTTCATAGAAAATGGCAAGTGCCACTAGTACTTTTCCTGTCGGATTTGCATCCCGCATAATCAGCGTCACTATATGAGACTAACTCATATGTGCTAGATTTCGGATAAAGTAATCCAAAATCTAAAGTGTAACTTAGATAGCGAAAAATACGTTTAACCGCTACTAAGTGAGAATCCTTAGGTTGAGACTGATAACGAGCACATATACATACGGCAAACATAATATCGGGCCTACTCGCGGTAAGATAAAGTAAACTACCTATCATACCTCGATATAGACGAATGTCTACATCTTTTCCGCCCGTATCTTTATCAAGATGCGTTGTAGTGCTCATAGGAGTCTTTTTCCCGGAGGCATTCTCCATTCCAAATCGCTTTAGCAACTCCACCGTGTACTTCGTTTGGTGGATGAAGATTGCATCGTTCAATTGGCGAATTTGGAGACCTAAGAAATATTTGAGTTCGCCCATGTGGCTTATCTCAAATTGTTCCTTCATAACATTAGAAAACTCTTCGCAAAGAGCAAAGTTAGTAGCACCGAAAATGATATCATCAACATAAATTTGAACTAATAAAATATCATTATTCGCATGCTTAATAAAAAGTGTTGAATCAGCTTCACCCATTTTAAAATTCAAATCCAAAAGAAAATTCTTTAGGCGATCATACCAAGCTCGAGGAGCTTGTCTCAACCCATAAAGAGCTTTCTTTAGTTTAAAAACATGATTTGGAAAATTTTCATTTATGAAGCCCGGAGGTTGAGAAACGTAAACTTCCTCAACGACATCTCCGTTTAAAAATGCACTTTTAACATCCATTTGAAATAATTTAAAATTCTTATGGCATGCAAAAGACAATAATAATCTAATTGATTCTAATCTAGCTACCGGAGCGAAGGATTCTTCAAAATCAATACCTTCCACTTGTCGATAGCCTTAAGCAACTAACCGAGCTTTGTTCCGGACGACGACTTGGTTTTCGTCGGTTTTGTTCTTGAAGATCCACTTTGTCCCTATGACGGTGTGGTTCTTCGATGGCAATGGAACAAGCTCCCATACCTCATTCCTCTCGAATTGAATGAGCTCCTCCTCCATGGCTAAGATCCAAGCGCTATCTTCGCATGCTTCATTAATATTCTTTGGCTCTATCGATGAGGCAAAGGCACAATTTGCGAAGTGGTGAACTTGCGATCTCGTCTTGACACTATCACAGATATTGCCAATGACTTGCTCATGGGGATGGTCACGAACCGAATGAAGCCGTTTGGGAATACCTTGATCACTAGGAACATTCTCAACAACTTCATTAGTTGGGTTAGTCTCAATAGAATCAATAGACTTAGAATTATCAAACGAATCACATAAAACATCCAAAGAATCATTATCATTTGAAATTCTAGTTGGAACAAATCCTTCATTAAATGAGACATGAAGCGACTCCTCGATCGTTGAGGTTCGTTTGTTGAATATCCGGTAGGCTTTGCTACGCGTAGAATATCCAACAAAAATCCCCTCATCGGATCTTGGATCGAATTTGTCCAAACTACCATATGTGTTCTTAATAAAACATTTTGAACCAAAAACACGAAAATGTTTAACTTGAGGCAACCTACCAAACAACAATTCATAACAAGTTTGTTTAGTGCCGGGCCTCAAAAGTATTCTATTAAACACATAGCAAGCGGTGTGTACCGCTTCCGCCCAAAATTGATGGCCAAGTTGGCTATCATCAAGCATAGTGCGAGCACACTCCACTAGCGTCCAATTCTTTCTCTCAACTACACCATTTTGAGGAGGTGCACGAGGGAAAGAGAAGGTGTGAGTAATACCAACTTCATCACAAAATGTCTCAAAAGACTCATTCTCAAATTCACCTCCATGATCACTACGAATAGTGACAATGGTGGTTCCTAAGAGATTTTGTACTTTCTTAACAAAAATTGTGAAGTTTTCAAAAGCTTCATTTTTATTACACAATGAAAATACCCAAGTAAATCTTGAATAGTCATCTATGATGACAAGTCCATACCTTGCATTTCCTAAGGAAGCTACTCTAGTTGGCCCAAATAAGTCTAGATGTAATAGCTCTAGTGGCCGTTTAGTAGAGATGCTTTTCTTAGGTTTAAATGAAGATTTAGGAAGCTTGCCACGTTGACAACAATCACAAAAACTTTTCTTTTCAAAAACAAGCTTCGGAAAACCTTTAATAGAATTTAATTTCGAAAGCTTATAAAGTGTTCCAAAGTTCACATGTCCAAAGCGTCGATGCCATAAGTGTTGTTCACTTGTGTTGGCAACGAGACATTGTTCATATGACTTAGGAAGATCCAAAATATAAATGTCTTTATGACGAGTTCCGGAAAATAATAATTTATCATTATCTTTTCTTAAAATATGACACAATCCTTTCGCAAAACTAACTTTGTAACCTTTGTCACAAAGTTGGCTTATTGAAATAAGATTGTGATTTAAACCACTAACAAGATAAACATCACTAATTAATGGTTTAGAGGGGTTACCGACTTTACCAACACCTATGATGGTTCCGCTCTCGTTGCCTCCAAACACGACGCGGTTTCCATTCGCAATGGGAACCACTCCGGAGAGCAATCGAGCGTCACCCGTCATGTGTTTTGAACACCCGCTATCGAGTATCCAATTCCCTTTGGAGCTAAATTTAAATTTGTTGCTCCTTTTCTTTTTCTTTTCCTTGAGTACCTAAAGATAGAGACTTTCATATCATGGTACCCAAGGTCATTGGGTCCAAGGGATTAGACCTTTGGAAGCCAAGTCCAAGTGGACTTAGACTTCCCCACATAATTCTTACTATGCACAACATCCGAAAAATAAGCATTCATATACATTTGTTTTTCGTCCATGCTTGTGTCCTTTGGGCTCCAAATAGTGAAAATTTTGGGAGCCATCATCCTATTGGGTGCATGCATGCGACGTTGATTTCTACGTGATGCATGTTGTGGATAGGCATACGGGACATGATGGAATGGTGCACGACGAGAATTATTCATATGATGTGGTGGGTGTACATATGCATGTGTGGGAACACGTGCGTGAGGGTGTCTCACATGGTGTGCACGTGCCCGAGAATGTGTTGCATAAAAATCATCATGTGTGTGAGATGGTGGAGTAGGACGTGTGTTCCTACGTGGCATGTTATTGGTGTACATGTAGGCATGCCCCTTCTTTGGAGGTCCACCCAAAGTGGGTTTCTTTCCGAAAGAGGGTGTGGACGAGGTGGAAGCACCATTGGTAGATGAACTACCAATAAAGTGTTTGCTCCCACTCGTTGAGGCTTCGGAAGTTGGCCTAACAAAAGTAGTGACCGACTTGGATGAATTTCCCATCATATACCCCAAGCCAATGTGGTGTTTGGCTGGAAGTAAATATTTTAGGATATTATCCAAGTGGCCCTTACCCTTGTTGAATTTGTTGATTCGGCCCAATGTGTCCTCATATTTCTCTTTGAGAGAACGCAAAGAAGTATCCAAAGTGGATATTTGCGATGTGAGCACATAAACACGAGATTTAAGATTCTCGTTCTCAATACTCAAAGTCGAGTTTTGAGAAGTTAAATCCGCTATCTCATGTTCTTCCGCATCCTCAATGCTAACATGTTCAAGTTTAGATTTGAGATTTACAATCTCATTTCTTAACTCTTCAACAACGGTGTCGTTGTTGGTGATGATATTCTTAGGCGATGTTTGAATGCTAGCTAGGTCATCTTTTACCTTAGTATATCTATTTACTAACTTAGTGTATTTTGACCAAAGTTGAGAGTTAGAATTTCTAAGATCATCCATCGTTACCTCATCGCTTTCGTCATTACTATCATCGGAAGAGGAGGATACTTGATCTTGCTCCTCTCTTGCCATGAAACACATGTGCGCTTGCTCCACGTGTTCATTGTCCGACTCACCGCTTGAAGAATCATCGGAGTCGGTGAAGGTAGCTCCGACAAGTCCCTTCTTGTTTCCTTTTGTGTACTTCTTGGACTTGTCATACTTTGGCGCCTTCCACTTCTCCTTTTGCTTATTGAGGGGACACTCCGCTTTCATGTGTCCCGGATTATTGCACTTAAAACACAAAGGAGAGGAAGAGGCGTTAGAAGAACCAAATTTACCTTTGGTCTTGAAGTTACCTTTTCGGAAGAAACGGTTGAACTTCTTGGCCATGAGTGCCATGGATTCCAAGTCCAACTCGTTTTCCGATTCTTCATCATCGGTTGATGTGGATGTGGATGGAGCGGCTTTGAAGGCAATAGCCTTTTTCTTTGGCTCGTCTTGCTTTAGATAAGACTTCATCTTTTCTTGCAATTTGAGCTTGCTATCCTTGCGTACCTCGTACGACATTAAAGTACCCATTAGTTGAACTACGGTGTACTTATTCATGTCATTACCTTCCTCGATGGCGAAGGTGCGTTTCTCCCAAGAAGAGGGAAGTCCTTCGATTAGCTTTGAGCACTTCTCCTTTTGAGTGTAGGACTTGCCGAGGGCCTCTAACTCGTTTATTATGTCAACGAAGCGAGCGTAATATTCTTTCATCTTCTCGCCCTGTTGCATATGAAACATTTCGTAATCTTTGTTTACGACTACGAGTTTAGAGTCTCTTACCCGACTCGTCCCTTCATTGTAGTCCTCCATAAAGATGCACTTCGGAGGAAGGTTTCCATCCGACATTTCCAGTACCCGTAGTTGGTACCGTTGAAGAATGGAGGCCTCGTAGAGGAATGTCCTTCCATCACCGAAGATGCTCCTTCACGGTTCCTGAAGGTGTCATAGTTGGAAGGTGGACACACGGTCTTGTTGTCGTTGGCAGACATAGCTGAGTATCTGGCTCTGATACCAAATGTAATGCCCTACCAGCTACTGCACAAGTACTAGAGGGGGGGTGAATAGTACTTTAAAATAATAAGGAGTATAATTCCAAATTAAATTGCAAACAACTACCAAATCAATTTGCGGAAGCTTAAATTGAATGACAACACAAAATAAACAATGCTAACAAACGATGTTAATGGGTTCGGATCCACCCAAGTCTCCCCGACTTGTTCCCGGTGATCCTACGTCCCAACCACCCGGATCCCCTCCGGATACTTGAGTTAGAAACCCTAACTCAAGATTTCCACTATGAATATCTTGTGAAAAACCTTCACAAGATCAAATCATACATGCAATGGCAAAGTGAATCCCACAACCCAGGATCACAAACTTCTCTCACAACCGAGAGAACCAATTAGCAATAATAGAGTTTAAATGAAATAAACAATCTTACCACAAAATCCTATACCTTGAGTTTTTCTTACCCAAATGGTGAAATGAAGGATTTGAGGAAGATGAAGTCACCAAGACCTAGCACCAAGAAAATGACCAGCAATCGGTGCCTAGGAATGAGTTGGAGACTTGGATCAAGCAATAGCTTGAAGAGCTCACCAAGAACAAGCTTCTCTCTAGATCTAGAAATGAGAGAGAATGGGTTTCTTGTGAGGAAGAGAGCTTTAGATTTGAGGGAGAATAGCTATCTCTTTAGAACTCAATGAATCTCTTAATGGCAGCTCTCTCCTAGATAGAAATGACCTAGGTTCGTATTTATAGGGTCCCATAAAAACAAGTTAGGTCATTCACCAACGGATAGAAATCTGTGAGACTTAGTCGGTCAAAGAACAATCACTGACCGACTAGTTCATCAACTAGTCGGTCAGCCAAACAACGTGGACCGACTAAGAGTAGATCTGAGAAGAGATAGAATTTCAGACCTAGAAATCTAGTCGGTCCAAGAAGACTGTCTGACCGACTAGTTTCACAACTAGTCGGTCAGCCAATGAACGTAGACCGACTAAGAGGCAAAATAACTTAGTCTGAATGCAAAGTGACTTAGTCGGTCCAAGAACAAAAGTTGACCGACTAAATTGTCAACTAGTCGGTCACCAAACGTTCTTAGACCGACTAACGATAAACAGTAGCTTAGGAGAAATTTAGAGTGAACAGTAAGTCACAACTAGTCGGTCAAAGAAGCATCACTGACCGACTAGTTCACAAACTAGTCGGTCGGTGAGTCAACGTAGACCGACTAACTGTAAACAGTAAAGTCCAAGAAATTAAGGAATCAAACTAGTCGGTCCAAGAACAGTTGCCGACCGACTAGATCACCATCTAGTCGGTCAGTACTTGTTCTTGTACCAACTAATATGCACATACAAATCCGAATCGAAGCGCGACGCTTCGAGAAAGTTAGAATGAACTTGTGCAAGGATCCTAGAGCTACGAAATGAGCGTAATGAAGATAGAAACGTAAGATATACTCAAGGCTTAACAATCTATCAATCGAAACTAAAAGACTATAAATAAAACCTTAATAAACGGTCTTCGAGAGCTTCGATTGAATCTTCATAACTTCCAAAGCGTCGCAAGAGCTTCAACGAAGCTTTAGGCATGAATATGAGCTTTGGGAAGTGTTGAGATGTCGCTTTGAATGTTTTCGTGAATTTGGCGACGATCTCCAATACTGCGCTCACAAATTGTTAGTTCATGGATTATTTATGTTTGCTCATCATCAAAACCAAATCCGGGGAGTCCAATATTCAACAGGTACTCCCAAGAAATACTGGGAGGATAAGTGCTCCAAACGCGGAATGACAGGCCACTGGTCCAGAATCTGCCGCACCCAGAAATACCTACATGACCTCTACCAGGCAAGTCTCAAGCCTCACGCTGAGACAAACCTGATAGAAAGCGCAGCGTTTCCAGAGACCACATGGAATCCAGAAGATTTCATGGGAGACGACACTATCTAGTTATGTACCATAAACAATTTTTTATTTGCTAGCAATGTATCTTCCCTTTTTATGCAACATATCTTGTTTTTATTCCATGTCGAACTTATTGAGCATCTCAAATATGAATAGAAGTAGCTTCTTTTCTGTATTATTCATTGCTTGCATGTCTTTCTTATGTAGATATGGAATGCCTAGTGGACAGTGCATCGACGCACTCAATCCTTCAAAACATAGACTACTTTACGAGCATAAGTAGCTATTCTAGTATATTGAGAACAATCTCAGGACCAGCTAATATAGTCGAAGAATCAGGGGAAGCAATCATATTGCTCCCCGGTCACACAATAATCACATTTAGAAATGCGTTATACTCCTCTAAATCAATCCGAAACCTCCTAAGCTTTAAAGATATCTGTTTAAACGGGTATCACTTAGAGACGGTCGAGGAAAATGAAAGGAAATACTTGCATGTAACATCTCTTACAAATGGTACAAAAACCATTGTGGAACGTTTCAAAGGACTCCCCTCGGGACTCTACCAAACAAGTATTCAAACTTCAGAAACATTAATGTCGGAGCACCTGCAGTGCCCTGATTCGGGATATAAATTGCATATATTCCCCCCTAACTACCCCCATTTTGTGCCAAAGATTAGGCTTAATTGTGCTCTTTTTGGGTATATTTTCACTTTAGGTCATTTTCGGGGTTTATTCTCATTCTTGGCACAAAATGCGGTTTTTATCGTTTTTATTGGCTTCCTATTATTTTTCCTATGCTCCTGCCATTATTTTGATCATATCGCCATTTTTTGGGATTTATTTGAGCGTTGGAATATTTTATATAGCTTATTGGAGGTCAATATTGTGTTTTTAATAGTCATTAAATTAATGTTCACATCAAATGGACTAATTTCTTCATCTTATATTTTTCAGGTACCCCTAGGAGTCTTGGGGATTTTCCAGAATTTTTTGGGATTTTTCTGGGGCTTCTAGGTATTTTTCATGGATTAATTGGAGAAGAAATGGGGTTAAAAACCCAGGAGAAAAAAAGAAATCAGAGGGCGCCACGTGGGCCAATCAGATGGCGCCATGTGGCGCCATCTGCCGCACATCATCGCCGCTGGGCCGAACCGATTTAATTTAAAAAAAAGATTATTTTTTATTTTGCGGGCCGGCCCAGCAGCGGGCCGGCCCAGCAGCGGGCCGGCCCGCGGGATCGAAAGAGCGGGCGGGGCCCGCTCGATTTGAGCGGGCCCAGCGCCCGCTCGATTTGAGCGGGCCCAGCGCCCGCTCAAATCGAGCGGGCCCCGCCGCTCAAATTGAGCGGGCGTGATCAGCCCGCTCACGTGCGCAGGCCTGCGCAGCACCCCGCGCGCGCTGGCTCGGCTTGGGGCCTGCCCGCTGATGCGGGCGGGTTTGGGGGCGGTTTTCGCGGGTCGGATCCGACCAGATCCGACCCGCAATGCTTATAACAGGCCTGTTGCGTTTTTTGGGGGTTATCACTCGGTTTTTGGGGTTTTTGCTTGCGGTTTTTAGGGTTCTTGGAGCCCTAGCTCCAATTTTCTAGGGCTTTGGATGGGGGAGGAGGCCATGGATTGAGCTTGGAGCTTGGAGGAGCACTTGGGAGAGGAGAACTTCATCCATGAGTGACACATTGGTGAAAATTTTCCAAACTCTTGTGTATTTGATTTAGGGTTTTGTATTGTAATTGGATGTTAATTTTGAGTAAAGATTACTCCTTTTTCTCCATGATACTCTAAATTTTGCTTGTGTGGTTGTGTTTGGGGATTGTTGTTGTTGGTTTGAGAATTTCATCTCTAGCACAATTTTATCTTCAAAAATTTGTGTATGGAACTTGTGTTATTTTGTTTATTGGAACCCTAAGGGGAAATCCAAGAAGAGGATAATCCTAGCGGACCCTCTCTAATGCGCTTATTGTTAATTACTCGCATGAGTTTCATTCACTACTTATTGCACCCCACATGTTCGATGAAATGCCGTATTTTCCGATTGAGCTCCCTTAGCCGGGAGATCAATTGAGTTATATATTAGGGGATGATTTCTTGCGTCCACAACCTCATTCGCATGCACACCACACGAGTCCTCCTCGTTACTTGCCGATTCGGCCCTCAACCCCTAACCACTTAGGATAGATTTTTAGTTTCTCCACGTTTTTCACCACACGTTTTCCCACTCATCCACCGTTAGCAAGGTAGTTGTTTCAAACTTTATTTTTCGTTATTAATCAATTTTGTGAAAATAGAACGAATTGTCCCTGTGATCCGACCCGGTACTCACCGGTTATTTTTATATTGCATTGACGCTCCTACGCTTGGGAGTGGAAGGCGTGCACTTGCGCGTTTTCCGAGTCAACCAATTGGCGCCGTTGCCGGGGACAACGGTTTCTAGTAGTAACAATTTTTGATTGATTTTGAAACTTTTAGTGTGATACTCCTATCTCTTAGTGTGTGTCTTTTTATTTGTTTATTTTCCATTTTTTGAGTCTTTTTGCTTGTTTATTTTCATTTTCTTGGAATTTTTTTTTAAACAACAACATGACATCTTCTTCGGATTTTTCGGACTTTGATTTGGAGGATATCCCACTTCCGCCATACTTTCATGGCACGGAGTGGGAGAACCCTCACTTACATATTAAAAATTTTGAAGATTGGATGCATTCATGTCTTGGTGGGAATATCGATGATGATTGCATATATTTTAGATTCTTTCCCGATTCTTTACAGGATGATGCTAGGCTTTGGTTTGATTCATTGTCTCTGGACTCACATTTTACTTGGTTGTCATTTCAGGCTGAATTTCTCCGAGTGTTTTTGCCTATCTTTTTGGAGCAGGTACATGGGCAGCAGGCTATGGAGCATGTAGCGAGCTTTATCCAGGCTGAGTGGGAGGCCTACCATCAGGCTTGGCAGAGGTTCACTGATTTGGTGCTTGCGTGCCCACACCAGAGCTTTCACGAGGATCATCTTCTGCAGATCTTCTACACAGGGTTATCGCCATCTGGGCGAGATTTGGTGCAGATGAGTTGCGGTGGGGAGTTCTTTGAGTATTCGACAGAGGATTCTTGGTGTTACCTGAGGGACCTTGCAGAGTGGGAGCAGACTGTGCCATCTGGAGAGCCGTCACTTGGATATGAGGATGATGGCCAGTCCCAGTTTCCATTTCAGGATGCAGAGCTGCAGGCCCAGTGTCAGCTTGAGGAGCCACCTTTGGGCTCTTTTTCTTGCGACCCCATGGGATATAGAGCAGAGCAGGAGGATGGGTTGCATGAGAGCCAGGTAGAGGACATTGAGCATATACATTTTGATGAGTCGGAGGAGACAGATGATGGAGTGCGTGTCGACCACGATGGTGACACGATGCATTTTCATTTTGAGGTTGATGATGAAGTGGATGTGCATGATGGCCGAGAGCAGATCGAGTACACCATGGAGCCTGAGCCACAGGCCACTTCAGAGTTAGCTTCACAGGTCGAGGCGGTTGAGTATTTTGGGAGGACGACTGAGATGAGCTATTTCTGGGATGGCGAGGATGATGCGTGCTTGGATTTGCCCGAGACGTGTCTACCTCCAGTCCTATCACAGATGTCACTTCCCTCGCCTCAGGATGCGCACTTGCCAGTCATCGAGGAGGTTTGTGAGGAGCAGTTATCAGATGTGGGGAGTGCCGCAGAGATCGTTGATGTTGATATGGATGTCGAGGAGGATGATAGCGACGGGGATTGCGAGATGGTATATATTGAGCCCGAGCTCCCTCCTACTCCAGTTTTCTCTCTGCAGCCACTTCCACCTCCTCTTGAGGCCGTGCATCATTCCAAGCCTAGCATCACATTTCAGGGAAGTTCCCACCTTTCTTTTCCCTCCACCCCCGAATCCAATTATTTAATTCCATATCATAATGATTCGGATTGTCGTCATTTGATTGTAAATTCCTTTATTCATTTCGACGACCCATTTTGGCAAGCTTTTCAGTTGGATGGGCGCTCTCGCCCAATTATTTTTGACACGACCTATCTCCCCCATTTTGCAGGATTCCATCACAAGGAGATGCTTGGGGTTGTGTCGCTTGCCATTGATGCCCGCATTGGAGGTAGGGCATTGAACGTGGCGACGCTCGCGGAGGAGCGAAAGGATATGATCGAGCAGTTGCCACCACAGTTACACATTTTGGATCCGCCATTTGCCACGGTGTGTTCTTTCCATTAGTGTAAATAAATAAAAGTTTTATTTTAGTATTTTCGTATGCTTTTCTTTCCTTTTTTAAGGATCTTTTGTGAGATCTAGTACTCTCCCAACATTGAGGACAATGCTTATTTTAAGTTGGGGGGAGAGTGTTAGAATCTCTAGGATTGTTAGGATTTTGGCCTAAATTTTTTTTTTTTTTTTTTTTTGAGATTCCTCCATGTTTCGCCTCATTCCATGAATTCATTGCATATCATATTTTGGCTTCCTCGTTCCTACGCCATTAGCTTTGTTTTGTCCCTATTTGCTTAATGCCATGCAAATTTTTCGGATTATCAATTTGGTATCAACTTCTCGATGTTGGATTGGCATGTTTTATTTCTTTTCCATTTTGGATTCATATGTTAATATACCATGTATGAAGCTATTTTATACGTCGTGATATCTCTTTGAAACAATTTGGGAAAAGTTTGGTGTAAGTGATTGCATTTGTTGGGATGAACGGTGTGGTTTTTAATTGGATTGGATTTGGCCATCTTGTGTATGCTTTGTTTTCTTCTTAGAAGTGGGTGGATGAGTTGCTAATTTGTGTTGGAATGAAAAAAGAGAGTAGTATAAGTGAATGTTTCTTTCTAATCGAATTGAGTAGCCGGTGCCCCACGAGACATTGGGGAGGAAGCCAAAAATGAGATTTAGGAGATCATTCCATCCATTTGCATATATAGCGTCATCGCGTATATGTAAATGTGGTCGTGTTTGCATTTATGGCGTTATCGCGTGAATGCAAAACATAAACATCAAAAACAAAAAAAAAAGAAAAAGAAAAGAAAAGAAAAGAAAAATGAAAGAATAAGCAATATGATTGATGCAATCTTATCTCCCACCACTTAGAAGGAATTTCTTTTTGTTTTGGCCACTTTCATGAAAATTGGAAAATTTGACATCGTGATATTTTCCCGATACGTGTGATACGGTGCTTATTTCTTCACTTTTCTTTGAATTGGATTGAGGGGAGTATCATTTGTTGTTTGCTTTCATATATTTGGTATATTGGCTTTGAAATCAATTGGAAATATCATTTTGGAGTATGCCATGACGGTATCTAGGATTTGGTGCATGTTTTTCAATTTTATCCGAATTTATCGCATATTTTGCTAGGGACTAGCAAAAAGCTAGTTGGGGGGTGTGATTCGGGATATAAATTGCATATATTCCCCCCCAACTACCCCCATTTTGTGCCAAAGATTAGGCTTAATTGTGCTCTTTTTGGGTATATTTTCACTTTAGGTCATTTTCGGGGCTTATTCTCATTCTTGGCACAAAATGCGGTTTTTATCGTTTTTATTGGCTTCCTATTATTTTTCCTATGCTCCTGCCATTATTTTGATCATATCGCCATTTTTTGGGATTTATTTGAGCGTTGGAATATTTTATATAGCTTATTGGAGGTCAATATTGTGTTTTTAATAGTCATTAAATTAATGTTCACATCAAATGGACTAATTTCTTCATCTTATATTTTTCAGGTACCCCTAGGAGTCTTAGGGATTTTCCAGAATTTTTTGGGATTTTTCTGGGGCTTCTAGGTATTTTTCATGGATTAATTGGAGAAGAAATGGGGTTAAAAACCCAGGAGAAAAAAAGAAATCAGAGGGCGCCACGTGGGCCAATCAGATGGCGCCACGTGGCGCCATCTGCCGCACATCATCGCCGCTGGGCCGAACCGATTTAATTAAAAAAAAAGATTATTTTTTATTTTGCGGGCCGGCCCAGCAGCGGGCCGGCCCGCGGGATCGAAAGAGCGGGCGGGGCCCGCTCGATTTGAGCGGGCCCCGCCGCTCAAATTGAGCGGGCGTGATCAGCCCGCTCACGTGCGCAGGCCTGCGCAGCACCCCGCGCGCGCTGGCTCGGCTTGGGGCCCGCCCGCTGATGCGGGCGGGTTTGGGGGCGGTTTTCGCGGGTCGGATCCGACCAGATCCGACCCGCAATGCTTATAACAGGCCTGTTGCGTTTTTTGGGGGTTATCACTCGGTTTTTGGGGTTTTTGCTTGCGGTTTTTAGGGTTCTTGGAGCCCTAGCTCCAATTTTCTAGGGCTTTGGATGGGGGAGGAGGCCATGGATTGAGCTTGGAGCTTGGAGGAGCACTTGGGAGAGGAGAACTTCATCCATGAGTGACACATTGGTGAAAATTTTCCAAACTCTTGTGTATTTGATTTAGGGTTTTGTATTGTAATTGGATGTTAATTTTGAGTAAAGATTACTCCTTTTTCTCCATGATACTCTAAATTTTGCTTGTGTGGTTGTGTTTGGGGATTGTTGTTGTTGGTTTGAGAATTTCATCTCTAGCACAATTTTATCTTCAAAAATTTGTGTATGGAACTTGTGTTATTTTGTTTATTGGAACCCTAAGGGGAAATCCAAGAAGAGGATAATCCTAGCGGACCCTCTCTAATGCGCTTATTGTTAATTACTCGCATGAGTTTCATTCACTACTTATTGCACCCCACATGTTCGATGAAATGCCGTATTTTCCGATTGAGCTCCCTTAGCCGGGAGATCAATTGAGTTATATATTAGGGGATGATTTCTTGCGTCCACAACCTCATTCGCATGCACACCACACGAGTCCTCCTCGTTACTTGCCGATTCGGCCCTCAACCCCTAACCACTTAGGATAGATTTTTAGTTTCTCCACGTTTTTCACCACACGTTTTTCCCACTCATCCACCGTTAGCAAGGTAGTTGTTTCAAACTTTATTTTTCGTTATTAATCAATTTTGTGAAAATAGAATGAATTGTCCCTGTGATCCGACCCGGTACTTACCGGTTATTTTTATATTGCATTGACGCTCCTACGCTTGGGAGTGGAAGGCGTGCACTTGCGCGTTTTCCGAGTCAACCATGCCCCCAAACACCAGAATTCCAACTCTGGCATAGTAGACTGGGACGCCATGGATCTGTTATGATGTACCGCATCATAAAAAGCTCAAGGGGTATAGATTTGAAGATCCTGAAGATTCTTCAAAAATGTAAATTCACATGTCCACCCTGTTACAAGGGTAAACTAATTACGAGACCCTCTCCACTGAAAGTGGATCTCAGATCTGAAGTCTCCAAGCTTTCTAGGAAGAATCCACAAGGACATTTGTGGGCCTATACACCCATCAAGTGGTCCGTTCAGGTACTTTATGGTCCTGATAGACACATCTACTAAGTGGTCACATGTGTGTCTACTGTCCACCTGTAACCTAGCATTGTCTAAGCTTTTAGCTCAGATAATCAGGTTGCGGGCCCACTTCCCCGACTACCATGGACAATGCGGGGGAGTTTACATCACAAGTCTTTCTAGACCATTGCCAAGCACATGGCATTGAAGTCAAACATCCTGTAGCGCATGTTCACACCCAAAACAGGTTAGCAGAATCTCTAATTAAGAGAATGCAATGGATTGCTCTCCATTATTACTTCAATCTCAGCTGCCAGTGAATGCATGTGGTCATGCAATTTTGCATGCTGCATCTTTAATAAAATTAAGACCTTCTGGATGTCAGTCATCTTCTCCAATGCAATTAGCACTTGGAGCCCCACAAATTGTCTCACATTTGAGAATATTTGGTTGTGTAGTATACGTCCCTACAGCACCACCACAAAGGACAAAGATGGGTCCACAACGTCACCTAGGCATTTATATTGGGTTTGACACACCCTCTATAATAAGATTCCTAGAACCCCTTATAGGAGACGTTTTCAAGGCACGTCTAGAAGACTGTGAATTTGATGAAACATCATTTCCAAGACTAGGCTCACAAACAAAGAAGCCCGAAGCTTCAGACTGTATCACTTGGGATATAAAGACATTATGTCACTTTGATCTGCCCACAAGCCAGTGTGAGGAGGAAGTCCTGAAGATTCTCCACATCCAAAACACTGTCCATCTTTTGCCAGACAAATTTACTGACAACCAGAAGATTGTTAGATCACACGTCCCTGCTGCTAACACTCCAGCTAGGATTGACATACCGCAAAATGGATACAATCCGCCTGCAGCAGAAATGGTTGGACCTCTTAAAAAGAGAGGGCGACCACCGGGATCCAAGGACCAAGTCCCTCGAAAGAGTAGGACCCTTGGCAATGGTAAAACAATACCACCACAGGATGCTACTATAAGCCCTGCTACCCCGATCTCTCCCAAACTCTCAAACAGAGGAAAAACCGGGAGAAAATGAAGTTTCGATACATTATGTACGAACTGTGGAGTATTGGGACAGAAAAAGCACAATGATAGATGATACATTTGCGTGTAATATTGCCATCAACATCGCGTACTGCGACGATGATATTGAACCACGCTCTCTGACAGAATGTCAAAGCAGGGATGATTGGCCAAAGTGGAAATCGGCAATAAGAGTTGAGTTGGATTCACTCACAAAACGCAAGGTCTTCGGACCTATAGTCCAGACACCAAAAGGTGTAAAACCTGTGGGTTATAAATGTGTATTTGTTAGAAAAAGAAATGAACAAAATGAGATCGTTCGCTACAAAGCAAGGCTTGTAGAACAGGGTTCTACCCAACGTCCAGGGGTGGATTTTGGAGCCACATATTCCCCGGTCATGGACGCGATCACCTTCCGATTTCTCATTAGCTTAACAGCCCAAGAGGGTTTAGATATGCAGCTTATGGACGTCGTGACTGCATACCTCTATGGCAACATAGACCGAGACATCTATATGAGATTGCATGTCTGTTATTCTTTGCCTGCAGCACTAAAAGAGAGAAAACGTGACATCTACTCAGTGAAACTGCAAAGATCATTGTATGGTCTAAAACAATCTGGAAGGATGTGTTATAACAGACTGAGCGACTTCCTTGCAAAACAAGGATTTGCAAATGACCCAGTCTATCCTTGCATCTTTATAAGAGCAAAGGCAACAAGATTTGTCATTATAGCCGTCTATGTGGACGATTTGAACCTCATCGGATCTCCTGAAGAGATCGCCGAGATTTCTAGAAGCTTGACAGAAACCTTCGAGATGAAAGACCTTGGAAAGTCAACATTCTGTTTAGGTCTTCAAATAGAGCATCTTAACGATGTGATCCTGTTACATCAGTCAACTTACAATTCGAACTTGTTGAAAAAGTTCCAAATGGATAAGTGCCACCCCCTCAATACACCAATGGTCGTCAGATCATTGGATGTGCATAAAGACCCTTTCCGGCCGCTGGAAGGGAGGAGGAAGTACTAGGCCCTGAAGTGCCTTATCTAGGTGCTATCGGTGCACTTCTTTACCTGGCTAACTACACTCGCCCAGACATAGCATTTGCAGTCAACATACTAGCCAGATATAGTGCTGCACCTACACAGCGGCACTGGGTCGGAGTTAAGCATCTTCTGCGCTACCTCCAAGGGTCCATAACTTAGGTCTACATGAAAGGGGAAACAACATGTTTAGTTGGTTATGCTGATGCAGGTTACATGTCCAATCCTCATACGGAGAAGTCTCAGGCCGAATACATGTTTACTTATGGCGGCACTGCCATATCCTGGAGATCTGTGAAGCAGACCATGACGACAGTCTCATCCACTCACTTGGAACTTCTAGCGATCCATGAAGCAATTAAAGAGAGCTGCTAGCTATGTTCTGTGATCCAGCACATTCTCACCTCCACCGGCCTGATGACCGGCGTCCTTGCGCCTACACCCCTCCATGAAGACAATGCAATATGTATAGCCCAGCTACAGGACGGCTACATCAAAGGCGACAAGACGAAGCATATCTCTCCCAAGTTCTTCTGTACGCACGACCTTCAGAAGCAAAAGCAGATTGAGGTACAGAAGATCCAATCATGTAATAACTTGGCTGAGTTGCTTACCAAATCCCTGCCTACTAGTATCTTTGAGAAACTTGTATATGGGATTGGGATGGGGAGAGTGAGGAAATGTAAACTGGGTCAGGATGATAGGACTATGAATGCATATATACATAGGAGACTGATGTATAGATTCATAGGAAATCTGTAAGCCTGAAGCTTGGTCAGATGAGGGGGAGTCAACTGCAGAGTTGTACTCTTTTCCCTTGGCTATTGGTTTTTTCCCACAGGGTTTTCCATAGTCAAGGTTTTGACGAGACAACCTCGTTGACTCTGGATCCTGAAGTATCCACCCCTAGACATATCCCTAAAACATGGGAAGTTATGGATAAACTGTTCTTTATTTAACAAGGCGGTTATACTTACTCGGATCTTGAAGAATCCACCTCTTATTCAATGTTGGTTGGATAAGGAGAAGTGTTATGAATAGACCCATGAGGCCCATTGGGTTTCCGGCCCATCATTGAAAGCTATAAATATGAGGGTATATGGCTCATACACCGAGTACTCTACTTTTCCCTTCACAACACCAAAAACAATCCAGGTACACAATTTCCGTGAGCTATTTAACCCAAAAAAACACAATACCCATTTCACTAACACCATTCACAACTTCAACCAACCAAAATTTAAACACAAAAGAACATGCCCTGACACTCGAGTGTTTCTTAAGATTTGGGCCTTATAAGTGGGCTGTGCATCCTTAAACCGAATACGCCCAGACGTGGCCTTTCAACAGCCCAAGTTGTTTGACGACGCAAAGAGAGCTTGTTGGATTTTGCATTTGCTTCCAGGCTTTTCTCTCTCAGAAGAATCAACGCAAACGATCACGAAAAACAAGAATAGAACAAAATAAACGAAGAAGAAGATGATGAGGGGGTTTCGAAGGCTTCTCATCGCTAGAAAATTTCACCCGAATCCAATCGCAGAGAAGAGCAGCGAATCTCTGCTATGCTCTCCTCGTTTCTTCTCGTCCTCGTCAATCTTCTCCCCTCTTCGAAATTCGAAGCCCTTCGCTTCTCCTAACCATTCCAAAGCTTCGGCGCCGATTTCTAAACCATGGATCGCTTTTGGAGGTGAAATTTGTTCTCTTTTAGTCTTGGTTTAGTTCTATTTATCTATATTCGACTGAGTTCATAGCCCAAATTTAAGCGCAGATGAGTTGCTTGATGAAATGTCTGCTTGCCTATTTCTTAGTTTTCTGCCATTTGATCAAAGTCTGCACTTTTATATTAATTGCCTCATTTAAGAACGTTACCTTCGAGATATGAGGATGAATTTGGTATGCTGTATAGTTTGCGTGCGTGTTAATTAATTTCTGTTGTGTTTTTTGTACGCTTGTTAAAACAGTACAGAGGAGGAGCATGTTCATTCAGACCCAATCGACACCCAATCCCTTGTCCCTCATGTTTTATCCGGGGAAGCCGGTTATGGAAGTTGGTAGTGCAGATTTTCCGAATGCTCGTGCTGCCATGAATTCACCGCTAGCAAAGGCACTCTTTGGAATTGATGGTACCTTGTTGTTTCTTTTAAAACCCTCTTAAATTTTCTTTTTTGCATCTTAAAATGAATTATTACATAGATTCTTTGGGTTAACTATGTATATCATTCTTGTGCTGCATCCTCTGGTCCAGTGCATTTTGTTATGTAAGTTCTTAATTGAATTTGCTTATTGATCTGCCATGCATACTGTGATGAAAGTTGTCATATCATACATACATATCACTTATCACTTTCATTAATTATCGTATCACATATCATATTTCATATTGTATCGTAGGATAAATTTCCTAGATTAAAAATTAAAATAATCATACAAATAACTAAAACATTGCTTAAACATCGAGAAATTTGATTATAGAACAAGTCACGAATAATGATATATCCTAGAAGTGTGGTAATCATGAGAGAGAGAGAGAGAGAGAGAGAGAGAGAGAGAGAGAGAGAGAGAGAGAGAGAGAGAGAGAGAGAGAGAGAGAGAGAGAGAGAGACGATTAGCTCGCAAAAGCGAGTAATATGATCAGCTTGCAAGAGGTTGACAAAGCCTTGCGGGTGCTCGTGAAGTCTGAGATCGGTTGACAAAAGAGTGAATGTGATTTAAGAGACCTGATAGGACTTCTGACAAGCTTCTACACGCTTCAACAGACCCGATCAGCTTCCATTGAGGTTCATCTGTTGTAATTAGCTTATGGCTAGCTTCATGACTTTTGATAGCTTTGAGCGAGTTTTAACAAACTTGAGAACCTTCGAGCAACCTTGAACGAGTTTGAAAACCATTCGAAAAGCTTCTACAATCTCCGAACCTTGAAGGAGCTCGTGTGAAGTGGATGAGGTAGTTGAGGCTAGTGGGAGGCCGATCAAGAGTATGTGGGCTTAATGGAGCCCGTGAGAGGTGGACGAGGTTGTGGATGATTAACAAATGTCGCGAGAGGACTATGCTATGGAGGCTTGACCTGGTGGGAGGAAGACGAGATTTGGGGAAAACCATAAATTGATTACTTTTTATTAGATTTTACCCATGCTATTAGGTTTCAAATGGGGTCAAACCTAAATACTTGAACCCAAAAGCCTAAAATCATATCAGACTATTTCCTATATTGCACGATGTCTAATATTGGTATGATACGATGCACATATCATGCAATAGGCTACCTAGTTTGATAAATAAAACCGATACATGGCAAAACATCCTATATCGTATCGTACGATATGTACTATGTATCAGACAGGTTCGATAACACTATCTGTGATCCTTTACTTGGCTGGCTTTTAAACCTCTAGATACATGATACACCATGATATGGCTATAAACAATTATGTATATGAATTAATGTTATTTTTCTATGGCGGGTCTTAATGAAGGAGTCCATCTAAAGTATGTCATTTTAATTCAGGTCATGTATCAATGAGCAGTCACTAATATGAAAAGTTATGAATGAATAATAAATAACTTTCTGATGAGATGACTTGGTTAGAACTTTTCGTTGAGCAATCACTATTATGTTATGGTTTTTATACATCCCTTTACTTAACATACATTTTATATATTTGATCTTGTTCCTATTAAGTCTGAAACTTCAATTCTCCAATACATATCTTCAATGTATCGGTTCACTAGGTATATTCAAGATGAGATGACTTGGTATATGTTATTTGCAGATAACATTACTTCAATCGATGTGATAAAAATGATGTAAATGTAAAGTTAGAACTTTGTAAATGTAAAGTTAGAACTTTGAAGGTATGTATTGGAGACTTAAAGTTTCAGATTTAGTAGAAACAATATCAAATATATAAAATATAAGTTTAATAAAATGATGTATAAAGATCATACCATGATGATACTCGATGGAAAAATATATATAAGTACGTAAGTATTTTAAGTATCTCAGATTAATTATTTAGAATGATATATAGATTACGAAAGATGTTGATCATATAATCAGGCTGGTTGAAATAGAGAATTGAAATAAAAGTGTTACGCGATTGAAATGTTATGGTAAATTTTATATAATAATTATTAGACCTGCTTTATTGTATGGTACAAAATGTTAGGCTATCATCAAAAAACATGAACAACGCATGTGTATAGTAAAGATGCGAATATTACAATCAATGTGTGAAAATACTTGAAAAATAAGTTAAAAACACGGATATCCGAGTAATGATATGCATGATCTATATAGAGAATAAAATGAGAGAATGATGTGTGAGATGGTTTGCCCATATACATTGAAGATCTATTGATGCACATGTTAGAAAGACAATATATAAATGTTGATATCAAGAAAAAGAGAGGTAGACCAAAGAAGATATGAAATGAAGTGATAAGATGTGACATGAAATATTTTGATTTGATAAAAGAGAGTTTTTGAGCGTGTAAATAGAAGAGAAATCTTTTAATCACAATGCGTGTAAAACATATATCCGACATCATGATCTAAATGATTTTTAAAAATGCTTTGTCTTTATTTATAATAATAATAATTATAATATTATTATTATTATTACTATTATTATTTCCTTTTTGTTATTATTATTTTATACTGAGTCGATAAAGCAGACCTTAAAATTTTGGTATAAATGCTAAGATGATAATGATGATCTGTGCGGTATTATTATTGGAAAAACAAAATAACCTATAATAATTTCATGCTGTATTAATTGATATTTATTAGAATAATTCTAATTCTTGCGCATCCATACGACGTTGGAGATATAACATTAGGTTTAATTGATTGAGATTGTTTTGGCATGTCCCAAAAAGACCGATAAGTGTGTCTATTAGGGGGAGGGATGTGATCATTATTAAAGGTAAAAGAGGACTAACGTTATGATTAAAAGAGCTTGGGTGGAGGGGAGGGGACTATTAAGAATGTGATAGTTGTTAATTTAACCAATGAAATGCCCATTTAAAGTGCTGAAAACAGGAAAAGAATTAATGTAGTTCAACCGGCTTAGTTTGGGATAAAGGCTTTAGCCTCATGGGACAAAAGAAAAATTTATACAAGTCCATCTACAAATCAAATAGAATTTTGAACGCAATTAATTTATGCATTATATTTATCTTCTTAGGTTGGGACATGTCTACTGGATTTCTGTGATGTGGCATGGATACGTTGCAACTTTCTAAGTTTAGAATATGCACTAGGAGTACAAGAGGGCATGTTCTGAGGATGACTAAATGCAATTCGTTCTCAATAATAGGAAATACAAGGGGATATGTACCTTAGTGACCTTATTTGAAATTAATGACTTGCCAAATCCTCCTTGGCAATTCTACAACAATAGTTAGGGGTTTAAATTCTAGAAATCAGACGGAAAATAAATCCAAAAATCAAAATCCTAATCTATCTCCCCTTCTTTTTCTTCTTCCCAATTCTAGCCATTAGCTCAACGCAAGCATCAACAATCTCCCCACCTTAAAAAAGATTCTTCTCTCCTCTTCATTTCCTATTAGTCCTCTTCTTCCTTCCCTATTTCTTTTCTTCTTCTGTTCATGCTATTTCTATGGCTTCTCCTATGATGATCATCGCTGTGGCGGCCATTGCATCTTCTTCCCTCCATCTTCTTCTTTCGTCGTTTTCTTTCATTGTTCTTCATTTTGTTCTTCTTATCAAGATTATAAGTAAAAAAGAAAATGAAGAAAGAGAGGAAGGAAGCGTTTAATTTTTTGTGTTTTAATGTTTTCTATATTTATCATAATATTATATATCTGTTGTTAGTGCATGAAAATTTTCTGCGCTGACGCATATATATATCATTATTTTTCTTTGTTTAAAATTATTTAGATAGGTTCTACACCTATAACAAAAATCAAGTAAATTCAATATCATTTGACTTTCAATCTAACTGTTACAAATTCAATGATTTTTTTTCAATAGAATTTTTGTTACGAGTGAATCGAGGGTCAAATTCCATTAGGATTTATCCATATTTGAGGTTTTTGAGTTTTACAATGTGTACAACAATCTGGAATTTTTTTGGGGTTTGACAGACAATGTAGGAATTTTTCTGAGTTATCAAAACATACCTATTATCATATATATGGGATGATATATATGGGATGATGTAGCTGTACGTGCACATCTAAGTTAGCTGTGCATGTGCACAAAAACACAACTTCCTCCTATTTTGAATTTTTTTAAATATAATTGATGTACACATTTTAAACCTTTAAAACCCCAAATATGGATGAACCTTAGGGACATTTGACTCTTGATCCACCCGTGCAATAAGTCCTATTTTTCAACAACTACTTTTGAGATCATTAAAGTTGCACGGGTTAGATGGAGGATCAAATATCATTAGATTTACTTGGATTTTGGTGTGTTGATCATCCATGAGGTGTACACCAATACTATAATTTTTTTCCGGGAAAATGGAAAAATTGTGCGCATGCACAACTAACACAATTACATTTTTCACACACACACACACACATAGCCACTCAGGCGGCGCTTGAGGAGCTAAGCGGATGTCATTAGGACTGTTGCCTAAGTTTTTTTTGCAACGAATGGATTGAAGGGCAAATCCCTTTAGGATTACTCATAATTGGGATTTTAGAGTTTTAGAATGTGTATAACAATCTAGAATTTTTTTTGGGTTTGGAGGCTGACAGTGCAGGAAATTTTCTGCGTTGTCAGCACATACTCCATCGTCATACATACGCACATGTATCCACCTAGGCACTGCTTGAGCAGCTAAGCGAGTGTCTCTAGGACCGGTGCCGGTAGACTTTTATACAATTGATGACTATAAATTCCCGTGATAATTACTGACAAATGAGTTGATGATAACAATTTTCGGCCTTCTCTCACAGAGAATTTATGATGGAAATTGGGACGTAGTGATGTGGACGCGCCGCATCCACGGGAGGCGGACCCGCGTGATGGGGGTGGTCCCTCGCACGATGCGATCGTGCTGGACGAGCATCAGTTGGGATGATGACTTACTTCAGGAGGAGGAGACGTGTGGACACGATTTAACTCCTAGAGGGGCATTTTGTCTTTCAACATAGATCTGGACTTTTTCCCTTATTTTATATTCTAGGTCTAGCCGTCATTATTTTTATGCTTAATTTTGTGAAGAACATTTAGGCGTCAACTGCGACGGTGTTTAGGCTTTAATCCGTGCATCTAAAGCTAGGAGAGAGTGTCTCCTCTTTAAAGAGATCCATTATCTTATTGTTCTTCGTTAAATTTCAATCAAAGTTTTCACCTTTTTCATATTTTCCACAAATATTCGCTGTTTTACTTGTTTGTGTGCATAAATCGCATCAAATTGGTATTTCATATGTTTTACTTGTTTGTGCGCATAAATCACATCAAATTGGTATCAGAGCGATGAGATCTAATGGCGACAGGCACGAGATCGAAGGCCGATTTCGTGGATGAGAAGATTCAAGGGTTGCGCGAGGAGATCAACAAAGAATCGGAGGCCACGAATGAAAGAATCAATGTCGGGTTCAAGGATGTCGCTCACACGCAAGAAGATATGCGATGTGATTTACGAGCGATGAGGGCGGAAATTAGTCAAATCGGCCATTTTTTTTCAAATAATGGCGAAAAAGAAAAAGGAGAAGGGGAAGAAGACCCAAGAAGAGACCTTGGAGGAGGTCTTTGACGATTCCGACCCGGATATTCAACAACAAAGGGCACACGAAGCAAAGATGTCGGCGATGTTTTCTGGGTTTTCAGCCGGAGTCACAATCTCACCGGGATCAGCCGCGCAAGGGCTCGGAGCGATCGTGGCGTGGATGGCGACCCTCCAGGAGGGTCGGCCGGGGGCGGCAAACCAGCTGGAGGGTTCGCCGGCCCCCAGCATGGCGGCGGGGCCGCGTGACACCATCTGGGGCTCCGCACGGTTGCAGCAGACGTAGGCAGGTTGCGCAGGGCCCGGCCTGCATAACAGGGGACATGGCCCCCCCTGTTTGGCCCTTGGGGGCCCCTGCCGTGCCTGGTTGGGGTCGAGAAGGCCCTCCACAGGGGCGACCAGCGACGGTGGACCCCCGTGAGGCGTTTGCAGGCTTTCCGGGGCGTGGAAGAGGCCGGGGGCGCTTTGGATGTCGAATTGGACAACCCTTGCACATGGAATTTTCAGAGGACCTAATGGGTTGGGACCAGATGGCAGACACAGTGGCCTGAGGAGGAGTATGCGTGGGAGGAGATTGACCCACCTTTGGGCCACGGCGATGGGAGAGTTGGACGGGGGTATGTACCACAGGAGAGGAGGGCTGAAGGAGCGGTGTATGGAGACGTCAATGCTGATCAGAGATTGAAAAAGCTTAAAATGCCGGTGTTTGAGGGGACCGATCCGGATGAGTGGATCTACAGAGCGGAGCGGTATTTTCAGGTGATGGGATTCACGGAGGAGGAGGTCTTACATGCCATTGGCATTTATTTTGAGGGAGAGGCATTGGCATGATATCAGTGGAGGATATCCATGAATCCTTTTTACTCGTGGACAGAACTGATGGCATACTTGATGGATCGATTTCAGGAGACACCGGGTGGAGATTTCTACGAGCATCTCAGAGCACTTAGATAGGAGGGTACGGTGCGAGATTTCATTAGGAAGTTTGAGTTGTTTTCGTGCCGAGTACATGGCGTCATTGAGGAGATACTCATGGGGAACTTCATGAGGGGCTGAAGCCTTCCTTACGGGCCGAGTTGAGGATGCAGAGCCCCGGGGGCTTGGAGGACCTGATTTGCCTCGCACAGAAGGCGAATGAGAAGCATGCAGAAGAGAGGCGGATACGAGGAGCCTGGGGGCCCCAAATCCCGCCCAGCACCAGCAGCAACACAGAGGGCTCCTACAGGAGTACCAGAGGCTAGAGGAGAGGCTCGTCCAGCGATGTTGGGGAGGCGACTGACAGAGGCAGATGTGCGGGAGAAGCGGGTGAAAGGACTATGTTTTCGCTGTGATGAGCGGTTTACCCCCGGTCACTGATGTGCGAGTCGCATGTTGCAGATCACTGTAGTGCCAGATGAGGAGGGGTATGTTGGCGATGAGAAGTATGGGGTAGAGGAGGTCGTGGAAGAGGAGAAGTCCCATCTGGATGTAGCGGAGGTGTCCTTGAACTCCGTGGTAGGATTCATCCCGAACCATACCATGAAGCTATCAGGGCGATTGTGCGACACGCTAGTGACCGTACTCATAGACAGTGTGGCCACCCACAACTTCATCTCTCGACAGTTGGTGGATCGTCATGGTTTGCAGCTGAGCACTTTGGAGAAGTTTACGGTCCTGTTAGGGACATGGAGGATGGAGGAGAGCAATGGGATCTGCAAGGGGCTGTGCTTGACGTTGCAGGGTGTGCAGATCATGGAGGATTTCTTACCCCTGGAGTTGCGCAACGTCGATGTGATTTTGGGCGTACAGTGGTTGAAGGGGTTGGGCGAGGTGAAGGTGATTGGAAGTAGTTCAGGATGGAGTTTCAGGAGGGGGATCGCACGGTGGTTCTGATAGGAGACCCCAGCTTCTATTTCTCCTTAGTGGCTTTCAAAGCCATATCGCGCGCCCTACAGAGGTCAGGAAAGATATTCTTGGTGGAGTGCCGAGGAATGATGACAAAGGGTGAGGAGCCACATGAGGAAACCCCAGCAGATGTGGAGCTGTTGTTAGAGCGGTATCAGGAGGTCTTTTAGGATCCGTCGGGTTTACCACCAATACGGGGACATGAGCATGCGATAGTGTTGCGTGATGGAGTGGCACCAGTGAGTGTACGGCCATATCGGTATCCGCATGTGCAGAAGGATGAGATTGAGCGGATGGTGCGAGAGATGATGCAGGCAGGGGTGATCCATCCCAGTGTTAGCCCGTTTTCTAGTCCGGTGTTACTCGTTAAGAAGAAGGAAGGGAGCCGGCGTTTCTGCGTTGACTACCGAGTACTGAATAAGGAAACTGTCCCTGACAAGTTTCATATTCTAATGATCGATGAGTTGTTGGATGAGCTTCACGGGGCATCGGTCTTTTCGAAGATCGATTTGAGATCAGGGTACCATCCGATACTGACGAGGCCGGAGGATGTGTCGAAGATGACGTTTCGCTCACACGAGGGGCATTACGAGTTCTTGGGCATGCCTTTTGGCTTGACCAATGCTCTCTCGACCTTTCAGACCTTGATGAACAAGGTGTTCCGGCCATTTTTGAGGAGGTTCATCCTGGTGTTCTTCGACGATATACTCATCTACAACAGGACTATGGAGGAGCACCTGGGGCACTTGGAGTTGACTTTTTAGGAGTTGTTGGCGCATCAGCTGTATGCGAATCAGAAGAAGTGCAGGTTTGGACAGATGCAGATTGAGTATCTGGGGTATTTGTTTCTGAGGCAAGAGTGGCGGCTGATAGATCGAAGATAAATGCGATGTTGGACTGGCCACTGCCGACGATGCTGAGGGCATTATATGGCTTCCTTGGGCTGACAGGGTACTATGGAAAGTTCGTGAAGGGGTATTTCACCATAGCATGGCCCCTTACCGAACAGCTGAAGGACACCTTCAAGTGGGGGAGGAGGCGACCAAGACCTTTGAGGCCTTGAAGGTAGCAATGTCGACGACATCGGTCCTGGCTCTACCAGATTTCCGTGTATCATTTGTAGTAAAGACGGATGCGTCGGGTTATGACTTGGGAGCGGTTTTGATGCAGGAGGGACGACCGATTGCGTACTTCAGTCAGGTGCTGCCGTCTAGGACACCACTGAAGTCAGTATATGAGAGAGAGCTGATGGTGATCGTCCTGGCCATCCAAAAATGGCATCCATATTTGTTGGGGAGAGACTTCGTGGTTAGGACGGACCAGCGAAGTCTGAAGTACTTACTGGAGCAGCGGTTGGTGACGGGGGAGCATCAGCGATGGCTGTCCAAGTTAGTGGGATACCGTTTTGACATCGAGTACAGACCGGGGTTGGAGAATAAGGCGGCGGATGCGTTGTCTCGCAGAGAGGAGGAGGCTAGTTTGAGGGCTTTTTCCTTGCCTATGTGGATGGATTGGGAGCCGATGCTGCAGGAGGCAGAGTCAGATCCAGAGTTGAGACAGATCCAGGAGGCGCTGCATGGAGGAGGAGGACCGAAGGGATACTCATTGGAGGGACGGCGGTTGTTGTACCAGGGGAGGTTGGTGTTGCAGAGGACGTCGACCGTCATACCGACACTGTTTCAGGAGTTCCATGGCATTGCGATGGGGGGCCATTCGGGTGTGCAGCAGACGTGCATGAGGATGGCCATGGAGGTATTTTGGCCTGGGATACGGAAGATGGTAGCTCATTTGGTAGCTGCTTGTGACGTTTGCCAACGTCACAAATACATGGCCATGGCACCGACGGCGTTGTTGCAGCCGTTAGCCTTGCCAGAGAGGGGTTGTGAGGAGGTTACGATGGACTTCATAGATGGGCTGCCACGATCAGAGGGGTACACAGTGATTTTCATAGTGGTGGATAGGCGTAGTAAGTATGTTCACTTCATTCCGTTGAAGCATCCTTACACGGCCGTATCCATGGCATCCACTTTTATTCGAGAAGTGGTTAGACTGCATGGGATACTTGGCGCTATAGTGTCTGACAGAGACAAGGTCTTCATGAGCGGGTTCTGGAAGGAGTTATTTAGAGTGCATGAGACTGTACTCAAGAGGAGTACCGCCTACCACCCCCAGACGGACGGTCAGACGGAGGTGGTGAATCGTAGCATAGAGACGTATCTGCGATGTTTTGCTTCGGAGACTCCGCGTCAGTGGTACAAATGGTTGGCCTGGGCGGAGTACTGGTATAACACCTTATACCACTCCTCAGCAGGGACAACCCCATTCCTGATATTATATGGTCTTGACATGCCGCAGTTGATTCGTTATGTGCACCAGGGGACACGGGTGTCACATGTGGAGGATTATATGGGGGAGAGAGATGGTATGCTGGAGGAGTTACAGAGGCATTTGACGAGGGCACAACAGGTAATGAAGACGAAGGCCGACGTGCACCGTCGAGACGTGCAGTTTCAGGAGGGCGATATGGTATACTTGAAGCTGCGACCCTACCGTCAGAGATCATTAGCTCAACGAAGGAATGAGAAGCTAGCGGCACGATATTATGGGTCCTATGAGATTGTGGCCAGGATTGGTCAGGTGGCATACAAACCGAGGTTATCCCATACGCCGGTGAGACACCCAGTCCAGCTACGGAGGGTGATTGGTGATCATATGGTGTCGTCAGCGTTACCGTCCACACTTACTGATAACATGGAGGTGCTGTTGGAACCGCTGGAGGTGAGAGCCGTGCGCGATGGCCCGAGTCGGCGGAGGGAGGTGCTGATACATTGGGCTGGCTTACCTGACTGTGATGTTACTTGGGAGGCGTTCGACGTGATGCAGGAGCAGTTTCCAGATTTTCACCTCGAGGACAAGGTGACTCTTCTACGGACGGGTATTGATGCGGATGCGCCGGGCACACAGGAGGCGGACCCGCGTGATGGGGGTGGCCCCTCGCATGATGCGGTCGTGCGGGATGAGCCACCGGTTGGGTTGGTGACTTACTTCAGGAGGAGGAGACGTGTGGACACGACTTAACTCCTAGAGGGGCATTTTTGTCTTTCAACACAAATCTGAACTTTTCCACTTATTTTATATTCCAGGGCTAGCCGGCATTTTCCTTTATGCTTAATTTTGTGAAGAACATTTAGGAGTCAACTTTGACGGTGTTTAGGCTTTAGTCCGTGCATCTAAAGCTTGGGAGGGTCTCTTCTTTAAAGAGATCCATTATCTTATTGTTCTTCGTTAAATTTCAATCAAAGTTTCCACCTTTTTCATATTTTCCACAAATATTCGTTGTTTTACTTGTTTGTGCGCATAAATCGCATCACGTAGCCATGGTTAGAGTGGATTGATAAGATGTTAAAAATAGTATATTGGTGATATTAATCCCACATTGAGGAGGGAGATGATTTTGATGTATAGCAAACAAGTTAGAACCATACTCATTTAGGGTTTGTCTATTTTGGCTCAAATTGCGTTCTAAGTCTATCAATTTATCTTTATGCATATTGCATACTTAGGCCATGGCTGACTTCCTAAGAAGAGGTTACAAAGGCAATGGTTCAATGAGCCTTCAATTCAATATGGTAAGTAGACAAGCTTGGTTTATTTCTTGCATGCAATGTATGAGCCTGCTCCATTGAGGATGGGGTACACCATGCTATGTTTAAATAAAAATTGAAAATAGTATGACTTTCCAACAATTGACTCATGAACTTCCTTGCTGAACAATATTTTACCTTACCAACTGGTAAAGGAGGCTGGAAAGGCAAACTGAAAATAGTTTATCTTCCGATGAACCCAAAAAAAATAGTTTATCTAATCATGTATGGACATATGTGGAGTTTGTTGGAATGTACATTTTATATCCAATCAAATGTGGAAAAGTGGTCCAGTTTGGGTGATTGATGAGTTCATGTAAAAAGAAAATTAGCATAGTTGTCAAATTGTGCTAGTATCAAATTTCATTTTCCTAAGATATTGCAACCTATTGTATATTGTATGATAAGTTAGCTCTTGTGCTATTTTTAAACAATTAATTCAACTCCTATCATAGAACTATAGACATTTTTAAATATAGAATAATGAATGATTAAGGACAAAGGGGGACCTAAAGATGTAATCAAGCAAAATTATCTAACACATAAACACACAAATCTTATATCTAACTTCAATATTCTCGTTTCAATTCTAACACCCGTAATTAAAATGAGTTTGATGGTTCAAAACATAAACATAAACATAAGCATAAATGCATAAATTATTTCACGAATACCAAATTATTCAATAAAGTTCATAACCGCTTTATAAGTAAATGAACCATGATAATATACCTCAATCATTTATCTCTTGTCCATCCATCGTATTATCGTGATCGTGATCATGATCATCATAATCTTCTTAAAAACTATGCTTTTATTTTTCTTGCTTTAATCTTTTTATTTAATATCCACAAACACACCCACCAATTTATTCTTCCTTTTCCTTTCTTGATTCCATTCTCATTTAAACTTTAAAGTCCTAACGAGTGAAAAGATGGTTTCAAGAAAACTCTGTGAACTTTGAGCCGTTGAATAAACACCATGTACTTTTTTCGTGTAGTAAAGTAAAATATTCCGAGCTTTTGTTTTTCCAGATAACCCCCTAACGGCCCCCAGCTTTTGTTTTTCAGTGTTAGATTATATTCTTAAAAATTGTTTTAAAAATATTTTATTTATAAAATACATCTCATATTAATGTTAAATATTTTCCTTACGGCCCCTAACTTTTGTTTTTCAATGTTAGATTATATTCTTAAAAATTGTTTTAAAAATATTTTCTTTATAAAATACATCTCATATTAATGTTAAATATTTTAAATATATTTTCTTTCTAATTATTTTCGATGTTTAGACAATGAATTGATTATTTTAATTAATTTTGGTCAATTTTTTCAAATAGCTAATGGTGTTAATTGAAGGAGGTTTCTTGAAAAAGTATGGGGAATTTTTGGGTGTTTTACCTCCAAAAATGTACATGGTGTTTTTTTTAAAAATGGCTCAAACTTCAGGGGCTTTTCTTAAAATTTAGCCACCTAGGAAAAAGAATTAGGAAACAACAGTTAATTGATTAAACTTTCTGCCACAAGAAATTAAAATTAGTTATATGTTTTTACTCCATTTTCCTTTTTATAGATTTGCTTGTATTTCTAAGTTAAAAACACATAGAGACAAGTGGTAGGTATGGTCGTTCTTCTTTATTTCCATATCAAATATGTGTCTTCGGGCTCTTATCTCTTTTTCTACATTGTATTCCTTTGTATGTTGCACCTAACGAAAATTAGCTGAGCTAAAGTTGGTCCAACATATTTTTAAATTTTGATTCCAACATATTTTTAATTTTTGAGTTCATAAATTAAGAAACTCTTCATATTCTTTCACACTCATAGCATTGCAATTATGCAAATTACTATACCTGATGCTCCTTGCATTCTTATATTGTATCATGTGCATGTCGTATCATACAATAAATTCATCGGATCGAACAATAAAATAGACATGCATTACAAGTTACACCAGATTCATCCCTATTGTATCATATCATATGATATGAATATATAGAACAATATTGACAGCTACGGAACAAGGCGCGAGATTAGTCCCATATCAAGTAGGAAAGTGATATATGATGAAACAATTGGACCCAAGACTTCATTGAAGAGTCACTTTTGTGTCAAATTGGGTCCCAAGCCTAGTATTCTTGTCCATTATGGCACACATTTCATGACCTGGGATTTAACCAAATTCCTAACAAGCTTGCACCGTACTTAGCACATATCGTCTGTATACCAGTGCACCTCAGTTAGCACAGATTTTTCTTTCTTTCTTTCTTTCTTTTTTTGAGCATACACTTAGCATAGATCTTATGTAACCCATATGCTGGTTTAATTAAACCAATGACAGTTTCAAATAGTCGAAATGGTTATACGCTTATACTGTGATAGAGAAAAACAGAATGGCTCTTATAATGATTGAGAGTTTAAAGTGACCAAGGATACTGCAGAAGTTACTTTGTGGTTTAGATTTGCTTTCAATACTTTCCATGTTAAGATATGTTTGGCTCCCAATGTTGAAACACATTTGGCAGTGGTAAAGTTGACTTTCGGGAAAGATTACCCCTTGTATTGCGGAAAGTATGAAAAGATGTACACACTTTACGCTCTGCACACCTAGTATGTTGGGTTGAAACTGTACGATAATTCTAAAATTGCATTTGCTGGTTCAACAGAACTATAAATAAAGAGCTAGACCTTTTGTGGTTCTTATCATCAGGTTATAGTGGCTCATGTTTTTGTCAACCACAAATTCTGATTCTTTTTGTGGCTTATCCATTATGTAAGAACTACCCAAACAAACAGCTGCAATTTTGCTGCATTGCTATAGATCTTATGTTTCCTACCAATGATATTACATATTTGTTATTTTTCCAGGAATAACAAGAGTCTTCTTTGGATCTGACTTCGTAACAGTTACGAAATCCGATGAAGCTTCATGGGATTATCTGAAACCTGAAATTTTTGCAGCAATCATGGACTTATACACATCTGGAAAACCACTTTTCTTGGACTCCAATATTGCAGCTTCTATGGACACATCAATCCAAGAGGTATCGTTTTGCACTTACCGTACTGAACTGTTCTAATCATTATAATTTTATTGAATCCAACCCATATTGGTCTTTTTTGTTGTGGACTTCAAACTTTCTGGCACAACAAACATGGCACCTTACATTCTTACCTTCCATAACTCAAGCGAATCACATAGAATGATCTTAGATCGAGTTCAAGTTGTTGCCATCATGGAAATGCCCTCCCTTCTATAGCAAACTATTTGTGGCCAGCAGCATGTGTTTACAATGCCGTACTGGCTCTTTGGCCTTCTATGTAAATTTAGGTTGTAAATCGTAATAATCCTTTTTATTCATTTGTGGAAGCAACAAGTTGACTTTGCAAATTGTTTCCTTCAAAGACAAACTGCATAGAAGTAAGATCTTATTTGGTGGCCCTGGTTGACTCCTCTGTGGGGTCTAGTTACGAAATATTCCAATCGGTTAGTTAGGACATTCTCTTTAGCTTTTAATCCGTATTAAGTAAAGCTTAACACCATTTTCATGTGTCTCACTTAATTATAACATTGCACACGCTTGGGGTTCAATTTGTTTCCTAATATGGTTGTTCTTTTAAGAGTTTTATTAGATCTATGTGCTCACAGTTTCCTTTAAGGCATGCAAACAAGTAGTCTTATACATGTGTGATTTAGAATCTTCCTGTGATACCTAAAAACACAAAGGGGTTGTTGGCATGTTTGAAAAATGATCATTAATAATTGAATACAAATATTATGTGATGATGTTTTGTGAAGTTACTTAATACTTTTTGTTGAGTAAAAAAAGAGTCAATTGTTGAGGTTCAAACAGAAATTTTAAACCAGTTAAAATGACGTCTTCCTGGATAAGTCAAAATGTTTTTCTTTCAATTTTTTTCTGTGTTATTTAATGTTGCATGATTGTAAAGATGCGTTGGCAGCTTCAGAACGTGTTCAAATATGAGATCTTTCTACATTTGTAATTCATCAAGCAGTTATTCTAATTGAAATGGAGTCTTGAGTTGACTTGCCAGCTTAGCATCTGAGCATATTTCCTAATTATTTCTTCAAGTTGATTTTGAAGCATCATTGGCTTCTCTTGTTTGATGAATATGCACTGCATAATATTTATTGTTTGTACCATTATCTGTAATCAAATATATGCCTGAAGCAGATAATGGACGCATGTTCACATGAATAGAAAGAATTGAATGATTTGGTGTTTCATGTGTGTAGTAAGCATATAATATAAATTGTGCAAAAATATCATGTAGAAGTTGTCTATATAATTGCGTATACTTTTTAGTAGAGAATATGACTGAGAAATTGGATGTCATGTTCAACTTTTAATAATACCTTTTAGAGTCTTAAGACAAAACAAGAAAGTACACGAGATTATATGGGCTAGATTCATGATCAATCATGTTAACGCATAGTATATTACACAGGTGCTATTGTATTGGGATTGAATGAACGTCCTGATATTTCTTGAACGTTGTAGAAGTTTAGATTCAAACATGGATATTGACAAATTTGAAACTATTTTCTTGCGACGGTATATGGTAATGCCTACATGAAAACAGCCATCTGTGGTTTGATATGAGGCCATAGAGGATAGCAGCCTTTAAAAAAAGGCTTAATTTCTTACATTAGCCCTGTCATCAGCCGGTACCTTTACAACGTGCTCTACTTGCTGCTGCTGCTTGGTAAGGAAGAGAGAAAAGGGTCAGAGTTGAGAATACACACTCTTTCTCTCATGAACATGTGTCTACCTGCTGCTACTTAGTAAAGCAGCGCAACATCAAAGGCGGCTAGCCAGGCAACGATTGATGCCCCCATCCTACCCCACCCATCTCCCTTCTTCTCCCCTCTATAATATTGTGCCTTCTTAGCATGGGCGGAACCAGGATGAGATGATTCGCGCGGGGGGACTAGGATGAGATGATCGGGCGGATGGGCGATGTCTCATTCGCTCCAATGTCAAATGGCGTCATTTGGAATCCTGTTTTTTAATTAATCCGTGCCCCAAAATGGCATCGTTTCGGGGCGTGGAATATTTATAAACGCGTCCTAAAACGTCGTTTCAGGACGTTTTAAAAAATATATTAGAGAAGCATAAATGAGATTCTAATCCTCGTCCATAGAGATGTACAGTTGAATCTTTATCAATTACTCCATGAAGTTGAGTCTATCAATTACTCATGAAACTGAGTCTATCAATTACTCCATGAAAGAACTCTGTCAAATTTTTTGTAAACTTAAGAAATTATAGTTCAAGAACGCGATGAATTCTAAATATCTATATATTAAAAGACAACTAGGGCTGACTGGGACAAGATGATGCCAGCATGATGTATAAAGAGGTTGATAGAAGGATGGTTATGATTTAATCTTGGTAAGGGTGTGGTTAGGATTTGGCCACCCCATCACAACTTTTTCCTTTTGCAAGAAAGCCCTCCCACTTGCTCCTATTTACCCCTGGACACTCCCAACACACACACCCATTCTTGCTCACTTTCATCCTTAGTGTTTCTTCGAATTGTTTTTTACTCCTTCGAATTTTTTTGCCTCACTTTTCCCCTTAGTGTTTCTTCGAATTGTTTTTTACTCCTTCGAATTTTTTTTGTCTCACTTTTCCCCTTAGTGTTTCTTCGAATTGTTTTTTTACCCCTTCGAATTTTTTTTGCCCGTGCACGGGTGCACGGGATATTTTCTAGTCCATTCATAAAATCCAAAGAATAATAAGACAAAAAAAGGTACGCAAGATCACAACTTTAAGTTGCAAATACTAAATAGGGCGCCCCATTATATTTTTAAAATTTATCCCATTTATTTTTATTATCAACAGCAGCTAAACGAGGACCTCCGTATTTCAATCAATGTTTAAAGCATAAGAACTTGCACTGCAATATAAAAACTACTCCGAACTGATCCAAAATTTTACAAGTGTGCAAACTCAATGTCAAAGGCAGACGACGAAAACAGATGTGCATAAATACAGACCAAGATCACATCAATATTGTCACGAAAAGGTCGTGAAGAGGTAACTAAAAGATTAAGATGATTTATAAAATAATTACCGATTGTGATGATTGATAACGAGAAGAATAATAAAAATGATGGGTTTGTTTTCAAGCGTAAAAAATGAAAGGGATTGAGGTTTGGGAGGCTATTAGTTTTAAGGAAGTGGGAGCTTGCATGCATGGCCACGTCTGGAGACTGAATTTTTTTTTGTAAACTGGGGAAAAAAAATTTCTAATTGATTTTTTTTCGCGGGGGGGGGGGGGGGGGGGGGGGGGGGGTTGCTACGTGCGTCAGCCTATGCTTCTGAGTGTTTTTGAGACAAGGGCCTTCCATTGTTGTTTCTGCCATTTCAGTTGCATATGGGTGCATGCAGTCTCCAGTTTTTTTGTGAAATAGTGTATTTCATATTAATAACATTGAATATTGCAACAAATAATTGTATCCATACTCCAAATTGGACAGATTTTTAGATGACTAAAGGTGTGACGAATAATTGTATCCATACTCTAAATTGGACAGATTTTAGATTACTAAAGGTGTGATATGAGTAGGAAAATGATAATATATTTCGTGTATATCAATACACTAGAAATAACCCGTGCACAGAGTGCACGGGGACTAAGGAAAAATCCACACATAGGATGTGGGGCTCACGCACAGCCGAACAAGAGAGAAGCATGGGTCTGTGTGTGGGTATCGTTGGGGTAAAAAGGGAAAAGCAGTGGATAAAATGCAAAAAACACCAGGAGGTAAAGTGAAAAATGGCCGATGGCAAGCATGAAAAATAGGGGAGAGTGGTGTTTTCTTGGCTATGACAAGTATGCAAATAAGGAGAATGTGGGGGGCTTTTTCTTGGGTGCTCCACAACCACACCAAAATGCTCACCCAACTCCACACCCAACTCCAAGTGGGCCCCACCATGGTGAAGTGGACAAACCTAGGCCACCACTCTATCTACTCTTTTGTCCTAGGAGGACAAACCCCATCAATCACCCCTCTGTTATATAATAGATTATCTGTTGGTTTTGTGTTGGTTTTGTGTGAAGCTTGCTATAGGAAAACTGGTGTAATCAGCAAGAGCCATCAAAGTTGATCCTTGACTGCATTATTTGTGTCTATAGAAGATTCTCAACTTGCTTTTTGTGCCTATTGGATAAAGAGGACAATCCTTCTTACCTCATTGTATACAGAACCATCTTGAGTGGATGTCTGGTCAACATGCCCATCTATTAGGATTGTAACTTGTCTGATGGACGCTTGATGTTCCTTTCATAAAGTGGTTGTGTGCATGTGAGTAGATTCTAATATTTGGATTGTTTTAGCCTGTTTTGGATAGTAGGTACCAATCAGTTTAAATTAAGCTGTAGCTTCTAACTGTTTTGTGAAGTAGACAATGAGTTCCTAAGCTACGGTTTCCTTCCCAAGTGACTATCTGGATAGCCGTTGGAATGTTGTAGCGAAATGGAGAGAAAGACAGTGATAAAAGAGATAAATAGACAATAAGAGGCAATAAACCAATGAAGAAATAGATTCTATGTGGCATGGTATTTTAGATAGAATGCATACTGCATTAATTTTAGATGATGTTTAAATATCAAGGAAGATGATTGTCGAATAGCAAAATAGCCTATGATGCAAGGATATGTTGTCCTTGTGAACTATGACCCCTTCTGCCTTGCATATATTCAGTTTGCAAGTAAAGGAACTAAAAATTGAGTCTAGGAGAGATGATGGTTTTGAGGTTGCAGTCACTGTCGAGAGGATACAGGAATGCACCACAGCAGCTGTGATTTAACGAGTAAATGTTCGGTACATTTGTTAGATATGGTTTAACTGCATGTAACTGCATTTATGGAGGCAGCCATGGTGAAGATAAGTTTCAGATTCAGAAGAAAAGAATGATTTAGAGGATGCCCAAAAAGATTTGGATGGTTGCAGCAGAAGGAATTTGATTCCGGTTTAGTTCTGCATGCTCCATACCTGAGCAAGGAGCATAAGTAGCAACACATGATTTACAAACTTGTCCATGAAAAGCATTGTATAGAATTTATTCAGGAACTCGAGAACATCTATTGAGGGGGGTAACTTTAATGCAGTAAACGGCTTCTTCAAACCAAGAAATCTTTTGCAGAAACTTAACCTAATTGCACTTGTCAGTGTGCTTGCAAAGTGATGTTTTGATGTATTGTCCCTGTTACGTGTAATCCATATAAAAAGGCATTTGACAATTGTGCAGAAGGTATGTAAGTGTTGAAATTTAGATTTTTACAACGATGGCATATGTATCTGAACAGATTTGATCTTGAAGATATGGCAAAAGTACGTTCTTAATGCAGTTTATATGCATATGCCTCTTTTTCAAAGCATTCCATTAGATGAAGACTTCATTATGCTTATTTTATTTATTTATTTACGCATTGGCATCTCTCTTGACCTGGGGTGCTGGGGAAATTTTCCAATGATCCAAAGCAAAAATCGAATGTTTATGTTGAGGAAAGTTATGAATACATGAGACACAAGGACCATCAGGGAATTAAGGGCATTAATATCTTCCACGTGGATATGAAGCATTCAGTGTCTGACAAATTCTCTTTATAAAAGCGTTTGGTTGATAGGACCTAATCAACTACATTGTTATATTCTGTGATAGAATGGAACTGGTACTGTGAACTATTGGTTACAAGCCGGGCCGGCCCTGAAGATATTGGGGCCCAGGGTGAGATAAAAATTTGGGCCCTTTAAATTTTTTTAAAATTAAAATACTAAATTGGCTGCCCTGGGTGCCCTGGGTCAGGGCCGGGCATGGTTACAAGTAGATTATATGAAATGGTAACATATTTGCCGCATGTTATTGATGTATGCCAGGGGGCTTTGATTTGTCAGAGAATGACATGGATGTGTTTATTAATAGGTTTACGAATTATATTAATGAATATGGTGGTTTCATCCCAAATACAACTTTATGTATTATACAAAAAAAATCACGTGCATGGGAGGTTTCTGAAATGTCGAAAACTAGAATTTTTGTCAAAAAAGTTACGGGCTGTATGACACACAAGGGTCATTATATATATACGATTCAAAAATGACAATAATTTTTTATGTTGATAGGAAGCTTCACCAGACAAGTTTTGCTATATAGAAGTTTATTGGACATTCTGATCTCTTTGTTTGTTGATGCTACAACTTATAAAGAATATGCAACAAACTGAACGCTGTTGATTTTGTTATGTTGTCATCCGTGTTTGAGAGATGATTCTGATCAACGTACATAAGTTTGATAGCGTTTCCTTTTACATGTTCCTTTGATGTAAGGCACAAAGCAGGATTTGGTGTGATTCACAATACTGCCATGTGGTTTTGCAGGATGATTCAGAGATTGTTGCCATGATCAAAGAACTTTTAGAAACCCGGATTCGACCTGCAGTTCAAGATGATGGTGGCGATATCGAATATCGCGGATTTGACGAGTACCTCTCTTACTCCTCCCTCATGGACGCGCTTGCATGCAAACATGCACATACAAGCTCACACACACACACACTAAATCATCACCCTTGAATCGATTCTCAAACCTGAAGCTAATCTTGGTCTTCTTTTCAGAGAAACTGGTGTAGTGAAGTTAAAAATGCAAGGAGCCTGTAGTGGCTGCCCCAGCTCATCCGTCACCCTGAAATCTGGCATTGAGAATATGCTCATGCATTATGTTCCAGAGGTAAGAACACATGATACTAACTTATTTTAAACCTTATAAATTGAACAGTTTATACTTTCCTTAACTGTACAACAAGAATCTGATTTGTTTGTTTTTTAACCTTCTTTTGGTGACAAGGAACCCAAAATTTTTAATCGGATGAGAAAACATCTTCATGTGAATGCTGCATGTTTATTAGTCTCAAACTTACTTCTCTTGATGTGTCCTTAAAAAACGAAGTCATTGCCCTTGAACTTCAGGTTAAAGGAGTCGAACAAGAGCTAGACCCAGACGAAGAGACGCCATTAACCAGCCAGTTAGAGTGACCGAGAAAAGGCTAACCGCTGGACTGCCAGTTAAATTTACTTTGCTCTAATCTTGCTTAGTTCGTGTTTTTTTATTTATGTTTATTTTAAATATGATTCAACCACCATTTAAGTAAACGCTGGAAAAATAATTTATTCCTCTTCTTGATTGCACTTAGATGCTTTCTAAACCTGTCACCATTCTTGTTTGTTTTCATTAGGTAATTAGGCTATTATAATAACTCCAATTAAATTAACTTACGCGACCCCCATCATTGGAGCCATATAATAACTTATTAACGTAGAGTAAAGAAGTCGTTTCCAGATCTTTCCAAACAGCAAGCATTAATAATCGTGCCACATTCTCGGGGCGCATTAGCATTAAACAATTCTTATTATACGCACTCCTTAAAACGAGGGAAAAAAATTTAAAATAAACTCAAGAAATTTTCATACGGTGCACATCTATCTTATAAAATAGGGAATTATATTTGTGGCCACATGAGACAATGGTGCAAGTGCAATTCCCTCTCCTCACCCGTCAAACAAAAAACCCCACCATCTCACTTAATCACATTGTTGTCATTACCCTTTCAACATCTCAAACAACCCATTTCAATTATTTTTATGCATGACATTCCCTTTTCATAACACCCCAAAAAAACCCCTCTTTCTTTGATTGACGGCCTTGCCATCGAGCTTTTTTCCACTTTGGCCCCTGTTTGTTTTGCACCTATCCCCTTCTTTTCTCCCTTTTATCCCTAGACGTTACCCACACCCCCACCCACACTCAACTCCAATTTCCTTCTATGCGCATGTTATGCCTTCATTGTGTGGGTTTTTTTCTTGGATCCCGTGCATCATGTGCACGTGCAATTTCTAGTTATTCTATTGTAATGAGTATCATATGATTATATGTGTGGTTATCATATATGTGTGGCCTGTTTCATATACGATGACGTGATATATTCTTCTTTATATAGTACAAGTGGAGTGTATTTTGTGTTCACTATATCCTTTGTCGTGGAGAATGCATCACACCGTGTTTCGTATATGAGATATTTCACATATGTCATATGTCATATGATCTCCTCGATTTTCCATTTTTAAGAGAATAATATGTAGCATATGACATTTGAAAGTTCTTTCTTATATAATGGCGTGACACATTTTCTTCCATATATTACAAAAAGATCTCATTATGTATAATTTTTTTATTACGTTTTCCTTTGTGATGGAGAGCGTGTCAGACCATTGCATACAAAAAGATTTTCTATATGTCAGATGATACATGTTATTATATATAGAGGTTAATGGGGTCGGGTGGTCAAGGAGGAAATCCTCGCCTTGGCCACGCGATACGCATTTTTCTCTTAGTAGAGGTTAATGGGGGTTAGTGGCCAAGGAGAGGATTTCCTCCTTGGCCACAATCTAGGCCGTCCACACCCCCATTTGGGTGTGTGTGGCCCACACCCATGATGGATGATGGGCGGTCTGCTGGATTGTGGTCAAGGAGGAAAACCTCTCATTGCCCTACTGTTATATTGAATGAAATTTTTGTTCGAGGTATTTTTTGTGATAAATATGTTTTATACAGAATGCATTACGTTACATAGGGCCTTTTCACAACTTGAAAGTAGGCTAGAAAGGGGAGAAAAAGCACTGTTTGAGGCCATATTCATCAACTGTAGCTCATTTTCTCCACAGCTTTATTCGTGATGTGTTTCGTTCGTCCAAAAAATTTCAGGGAAAATCGTCCGATGTGGAGCCTCGCTGGCACAAACTTTCTCAACGACGAAATCCGCAGAAAAGTGGCGGATTATAGCCGAGAATGTTGAGAAAGGTGAATACCGGTCCCTCTCTTTCTCTCTCATCTTTATCGGCTAAACACATCACGCTTTTGTTTTGTTTTTATTTTTTTATTCTGTCGGAGGCACTGTGCATGAGGAGTGCACAGTGCCTCATGCACAGTGCCTCCGATTATTTTGTCCTATTATCGGAGGCACTGTGCACTTCTCAGCACAATGCCTTCGAGCGGTTAATTACTGTTTAATTAATTATGCTAGTTATTAATTAAATAGGTCATGTTAATGATTATAGTTAAATTGGTTAATTTAATTATTATTTTAATGAAATATGTTATTTATAATTAATTTATTTCTACTAATTTTATTAATTTCCATTAATAACAATTAAAATCACCATTTATGAATAAACTAAAATAATTCAAATTAATTAAATTAGGATAATTACAAGTAATTTATTATTTCAAATCTGTGGACCCCACATCAGACATTTTCATGAAACTTTCAAATCCAAAGAAACAATAGAAAGTTTTGTAGGCCCCACATACAACTCTCAAACTCACTTTCCACACCACAACTCCTCAACTTTCCAAAATCCACTTTCAACTTGTAGAGCGGGCCCAAAATGATCATCTGGAACCCAAGAACTCGAACCCTTTAGTGTTTGACGGGAACCAATTATTAAGCTTTCTCCACAAGAATCTCATGATTTTTGTCCCTTTTTTCTGGACCGGACAAGTAAAGTGATTTGGACTCAGTGAATAATAATTGACTTCAAAATTGCCTCCTTTTTTATTTTTTAAAAAAGGCTTTGCGTTATGAAGCGTAGGCTTCTGGGGTAGACCACATGCCTTTCTTTATAGGAGAAGGGAGAGTCATACATGGATGTAATACAATCTCTTAAATAGATACAATATTATCCACTCACACACATCATTATCTATTTACAACACTCTCCATTATCCAGCTATAAGTGTGAACTTTGCCTATGAATACTTCAGGATTCTGAGCATCAAATGAGTATCGCTAGGGGTGGATACTTCAGGATCCTGATTTAATGGGATTTGCTCGTTAAAACCTTTAGCTATGGAAAACCCAGTGGGAGAAAACCATCGCTATGGGAAAAGAGTACAAATACCCTCTAACTTCACCTGATCTGTACAAGTCCTTAGGCTTTCAGATCTCTTAGGTGCTTTTCATCACTCCTATTTACATCATTTCGAAAATACATACAAATTTACAAATGTCACCATCATTAAGCAGCCGCTGAATCAAAAACTTTGGAGAGGTGTGCTTTGTTTTGTCGCCTTTGATATGGTCCCTCAGAAGTGGGGTAAGCATGTGCCTTAGTCTTCAGACTATCTGATCAGCTTCAAAACACCAGCCTTTTACCCAGTCGTCACTAGGATGTGATATAGCACTAGGCGTACTCAAATACTCCATTGGTTTGTTTCTGAAATGGTCAGGATCTCGGAATGATAGGATGATGTTGCCTTCATAGTTTGCTTTGTAGATCTGTAGTAATGGTCGTCCCACTGTAGGTACTCAGTATGCGATTTCTCATTATGTGGGTCGGACATGTAACCTTCATCTGCATAAGCATGAACGATAATTTTTATAATGTAAGCCCAAATCTATATACCCTTGGAGGAAGCACAGAATATGCTTAACCCGGTTTAGTGTCACTTTTTAGGTGCATCAATGTATGTGGCTAGTGAATTTACCGCAATTGCTATATGGGGACGCGTGCAGTTAGCCAAAAGTGCTCTGATTGCACTTAGTTAAGGGACTTCAGGACCACGTATATCCTTCCCTTCTTCCAGCTGACAGAAGGGGATTTTCTGTACATGCAATGAGTGTACTACCATAGGTGTACTTAATGGATGGCTTTGGTCCTTGTTGTAATTTCTTCAAAACACTCTGTGTGTATGAATTTTAATGTAACATGATTTTATCTACTTAGATAAATCTGTAAGCCATGACTCATTTTATTTTGCCTAAGTATTTCATATCATGTTTGATCGTCATACTTGAACAGATATTTCGGTTTTCTCTTCAAGAGATCCGATGAGATTTAAGTTGTTTACAACTATGATCTCAAATCATGTCATTTGCTCTTTATAAAGATGCAAAGACACCCCTTAGTAGGAATCCTTGCTTTGTCAAGTGATTCACTTGGTTGTACAATATTTTATATTATTATTATTATTATTCAATAGAATAGATGTCCCGAAGTCTATTCATGCATTTTAAGGAAATAAGAAATATATCTTGATCAAGATATCCTTAGAGGCATGATGTCATAATAACTAATAGCAACATATCCAAAATTTCATTTGCCAAATCGTATGGTATTCGCAATTTATAACTGGGGGAATCTGATGCATCGTTTATATAAGTGAGTCTAACTCGTCTTAGTTGTTTATTCCACAGTTTCAACGAAAAATCCTTGAGCTTTTGGTTGTACCTTATTGCATACCATTTTATACTTATATATTTATTTTCTTATTTTGTGCAATACTTATTGTGCCCACAGGTTTGACACCTTTTGGTGTCTGGACTTCAAGTCCGAACACTTCACAGTTCATAAACGAGTCCAGCTCATCTTTTATTGCCTCGTTCCATATTTGGGACATCTTTACGTTTGTATTTGAGTAATGGAGTATGGTACAATATTATATAATTATCATTGCTTTTGCGATTTATGTGGCAATATGATACTCGAATATATTGTCGACAATTGTGTTCTTTCTGTCCAACACCTCCCAAGTACATACAACATTTAATTTCATTTCAATTTCTCCTGGATTTTTCGCCTCAGGGGATTCCGGGAGGGGTAATTGTATGTATATGAGCTCATTGTCATGTGGTAGTATTGCCTTAAGGCCTCTAGGAGTTTTTCTTTTTCTTAGATATTTTTTGTTCTTAGAACCTGGTGGTCTGCCTCTTTTTAGTTGAGGAACAGCCACTTCTGCTGCTGGTGGAATGCATCCATTCTCGGGGATGTCAATCCTAGCTGGAGTAGTTGTAGCATGGATGTGTGATCTAGCATGGATGTGTGATCTGACAATCTTCTGGTTGCTAGTAAATGAGTCCGGTAACTGGTGAACAATGTTCTGTATTTGTAAGATCTTCAGGATCTCATCTTCAAATTGCTTTGTTACTGGATCATAGTGGGTCAATGATTTTGTATCTCACGATATCATTTGTGTGGCTCTAGTTTTTGCAGTTTCTGGGACCAATTTGGGGAAGTTTGTCTCATCAAATTAACAGTCTTCAAGACGTGCCTTGAATCTGTCCACCATTTGGGGTTCTAGGTATCTTATTATTGCGGATGAGTTAATCCTTACAAAGATACCTAAACGACGTTGACGACCCATTTTTGTCCTCTGCGGTGGTGCTATGAGGATATAGACTGTGCAAGCGAAAAGGTGAGAAATGTTCGGTGGTATTCCATATGCAAGTTGCATTAGAGAAAGACTCTGATCTCCAGAGGGTCTAATTTTTATCAACGAAGCAACATGCAATATAGCATGTCCCCATGCAGTCACCGGCAATCTGGGATTTCATTAGTAATGGACATGCAATCCATTGGAGTCTTTTTATTAATGACTCTGCCAACCAATTTTGGGTATGAACATGTGGCACATGATGTACAATTTCTATCCCAGATACTTGGTAGTATTCTTGAAATGATCAGGAGGTATATTCCCCAGCATTATCCAGACGTATTTTCTTTATTCATCGTCTGAAAAATGCGCCCGCAACTTATTATTTGTGCCAATAGCTTTGGAAAAGATAGGTTGCGGGTCGATAGGTGACACACATACAAATATTTTGAGGATGCATCTATCTGTACCATGAAGTACCGAAAAGGCCACTAGGGGTGGACAGATCGACATATATCTCCTTGTATTCTTTCGAGGAAGCTTGGAGATTCTCTGTCCATTTTTAGTGGTGATAGCCTTGTAATTAATTTTCCATTATAGCAAGGGATGCAACAGAATTCCCTTCTGAAAAATCTTTTGGTTCTTCAAGTCATGCCCATAGGCTTGGGCTAAGATGCGGTGCATCATAACAGTGTTAGGACCTAGCGGGGCTACACAATACACTAGGGGTGAATAGTGTAAAGGCAAGCAAAGTGCTTAATTAAAAGTTACTGAAATTAATGCACACTAAGCAGCGAAAATTAAAGAGTATGCTCAACAACAACCACAAACAAAAAAGATTTTACCCTGATTCTCCAACTTGGGTACATCCAGCCACACCAAATATTCACTATGATCCTACACAATGTATTGTATACAATCCCTACACAAGGGATACCCTACACAAGGGATTTTGTCCTAGACAAGGACACACCAAACCCTACACAAGGGTTAGTCCTACATTAGGACGAAAACTCCCACAAAGGGAGAACACAAACTCTACACACGGGTTAGTCCTATACAAGGACACAACCTCCCACAAAGGGAGAAAACTAACTCTTACAAGAGAGTTAGGGTTTCAACAAAAGATGAAACAAAATAACACTTACATATGCCTTGAATGATCTTACCAATGTAAAGAAGAAGGCATGCAAGTGTGAAACCCAAGTGCTTGAGACGAGGCTTTGAGTGCACTGGATGATCTTTTTCTCTTCTAGGAATGAACCCTAACACTTCTCACTTGAGTGTATGAATGAAGAGAAGAAAGATGTTCTCCAAGAAAGGAATGAGATTGAAATCCCTTTGAGAAATTCCCAAGAGCTTAGATGCTATAGCATAAGAATGAAGCTCTCTGAAGGGAATGGTGGAGGAGAGGCTTAATGAAGAGATTAATTGATCTTCAAAGAATTCCAAGAGTTCTAAATGAACTAAGCCATCTCATATATATAGTGTAACGGTCGGTATTCATTGTACGTATTTCGTACGTATATTGTGATGTATTGATTTATGGAATGATTCGCGTTATGATTTTGTTGATTAGCATGTATGCGTGATCCATTGCCGTATTTGCGACCCACTCGACTGCACGATCAAGCTGACAATAACTGTCACGTTTGGACATCATTGGCGCGCAATGGCAAAATTGTAATAATTTGGATGTCGTTAACCATACTCCTAACCCAACCATCTCTTATACGTATTAATAAACCTTAAAGGATTTTAAAGGATCTAATTCAAACTCTAACAAATATTTCCCTAAATCTTAACTACCCTAACTGATGTTTTCATATCCTAATTAATTCTTTTTCCCTAAAAGAGATATCTAAATATCCTAACTAATATCCCACATCTCACGTTGACCTGATTCATGCGGAACGGAACCAACCATATCTCCACGCATCCACGCCCTCTTCACGTAACCCACGCACAGGAGATCCCAAAGAGATCTCAGCAATGACAACAAACCCCGCGTCATTCCTTTCTCTTCTTAATAAAACCCATGAAAAGATCCCGCGGCCTTCTCCCCTTGAGATCTCAAACCCATCAGGCCCCAAGCCTCAGACGACTCCTCCGTTCAACCCAAAAACCCCAGATGCTGCTCCGCTCCTCCTTCACTGCGCCACCCCAAGCGCGGGCATGCGCCTTCCTCCGCAGCCAGCGAACACCTCTCCCCTTACACCTTCGACCCTCAGAACCCCAGCGCCTCAAGCCCAAGACTCCGACGCCACCTCTCCTTCGACAGCGACGACACCCTAGCGAGTCCACTCCGGCCACTACTCCAATCGACACGAACTCAGACACCAAGCCCCTCCCACACCACAGCTTTCAACACCGTCCTCTCTTCGACCTTCCCAGCGCTCTGGCGACCTCCACGACGCCGCACCTCTCCCTTCGCCGCGACCTATCGCCGCCATCATCGCTCGTTAACGCTACCGCACCCCACGTCGAACCCGCTCCGACGTCCGACCATCCAACTCCATGCCGCCTGGTCCCAACCTCCACTCCCCTCCGACTCGTCGGTGAGCACTCCTCAGGCCTCACTGCCGTTCGTTCAAGCCTTCGACTCTCCCCGTTTTCTCTCGCTGCAGCAGACCTTGCAAGCAGTTGCCACCAGGGGCGGAACTACTTGCAACTTGCCCTGGGCAGCTGCCCATGGCAAGAAAATAAATTAAAACCTTCTATTTCTAATACAACACAGTCATATGTAGCCTAGTGGAGAAGCGAGTATCTTAGTTGCATGTGAACATGCGTTCGATTCCCATCAAAGTTGGTTTTTGTTTATTCTTATTTATTACAGTATCATATTTTTGCTTATGGAAGTTGTTGCCAACAATAAATTGGTTGGTTTTGAATTCCACATAAATCTAATTTCAAGTCTCAGTCTATGATGGAGTAAAAAAATAAATTTCAAGTGGTCTTCTACAAAGAAAGTGTAGAGAAAAAAAGAATAGTCACTATTCAACGTAAAACGAGAATTTTTTAACTCAGAAAAAATAATGGGGGAAAGGCACCTAAATCAATAGACACCTCCGAGCTCTGTCGTGCCTCCAACTTTGACAGCGGAGCAACCACCATGGAAATCGCCGGTTCGATTTTACACTTTAAAGAATAAAGAAAATCTAACTTATTTATTTGTTTCTATCTAATTTTTTTATAATTTGATATACCCCAAATTAGGACCAAATATGACAAGATGATATTGCATATTAAATAAAAGGAAATTTTACGTATTTTAAGTACAATAATCATGTTATTACCATATAACATCCTTTTGTACATTAGATACATAATTTAATTATGTTATAAAGCGCGCTTTATATTTCGTCTCCTAATAGTGTTTCTTTTTTTCCATTTCTTTTTTTAAATTTTGATTCATACACTATTACAGCACGCAGGGACGGAACTGTGTTCAACTTGCCCAGGACAGCTGATGGTTTAAAAAATTAAATTTTTTAATCATGTTTAATCACCATCTCTCTCTCCCCCCCCACACCCCACGCTTTCTCTGTCTCTCTCACATTACATCTCACTTCTCGAACTATTTTTCTCTCGAACTCTCACTCCACGCGATCTCTAAATTAATGTAAAAAAATCTATACCAAGCGTTATTTCCATATGCTTGTGTGTATATGTATTAATATAAACAATAATCTTTAATTATTACTTTGTTTATCAAATATTATTTTCATATATGTGCATGTCTATATGTATGATACTATTTTGGATATGTCTATAATACTATATTGTAGTTAATATCAATACATAATTAATGCATACTAACATTTAATTTTTTTTTTGGTATTTTAAAAACATATCTTTTACATCTTCTTTATTTTCGCCCAGGGCAAAAAAAATTTCTTGATTACGCCATTGGTTGCCACGTGCCGCCTCCGACCACCTGGGCTGTCACCGCCGAGCCTCTGCCACGTCCCCGCCGTTGTCGACAGGCCGCTGCGTTCACTTGCATGCATGCACTAGGAAACACAATGTAACGGTAAGTTTTTATATGTATGAAATCACATCATATCACGTGATGTTAGGTCCATGATGGCATGTGAGCTGTAGATTAGGCTAATAAACAGTAAAGTTATATATATATATATATATATATATATATATATATATATATATCTCTCTCTCTCTCTCTCTCTCTCTCTCTCTCTCACAATTCATGAAGTTTGTCCTACGTGACAGTTTTGTCCCACGTGGCGGTTTTGTCCCAGTCATATTTTTGGTTGCTGACTGGGACGCCACGTGGGTGTTGGGTGGGGTTCTGGACTTGGGTTTGTGATGGGTTTTGGTGATTTTTTTGCGTTTTAGTCCCTGCTTTTCCTCTCTTTTTTCCCTGACCCTCCTCTCACTCACACACCCACGCTTTTTGCACTTTGGCCACCGCTTCTCTCCGCATTTGCGCCCGGGCGACGACTGCCTCCGTGCCCTCCTGGCACGGGTTATGACTAGTGTGTGTGTGTGTGTGTGTGTATATATAGTGAAAAATGGAGGAGTGCTGACAGCGCTGGAAATTTTTCTAGCGCTGTTAGCGCTCTGGGCAACCTACAGATATTTTTTTAAATTTTTTTAGTAGTTAGATAAACTTCTTAGGAAGCTCCCCACAAATTTTCAGGTCGATCTGATACCGTTTGAGCCTCCGTTCATCGATTTCAAAAACGTTGCGCAAAATCTGGACAGTTTTGCACAACGTTTTTGAAATCGATGAACGGAGGCTCAAACGGGGTCAGATCGACCTGAAAATTTGTGGGGAACTTCCTAACAAGTTTATCTAAATAATGCAAAAAAAAATTTAAAAAAATCATGTAGGTTGCCCAGATGGCTGACAGCGCTGGAAAAATTTCCAGCGCTGTCAGCGCTCCTTCATTAACCTTATATATATATATATATAAGTTATATGTTATATATAACATACAATGTTATCTGCGTCATGTTTTGTATAAATTATGTTATAGGTTATATAATTTTATATTAACAGTATATACTTTATATTATACAAACAGTGCCTCATATTATATCAACAAGTATATATATAGCAGTGTTGTATAAATTACTATTAATACTATTTCAATTGATTAATAACTGGTAGCTTAATATCGTAGATCCTTGACGCAAATAAATCGTGCCTCTCGTTGCGATCACCGGAATACCCAAAACCATTTCGAACAAGCAAGTATTTTATTTTAAATGAATTGCAAACCGAAACTGCTCAACATTAACATATGCTGAAATCTGTTATTGATACACGTGGACTTTAGAACTGAATTATATGCTTTCTCTTTAATAGTTGTTTTCGTATGTATGGACATGTAACATAAAGTCGTTGCTGAGATTATTGATATCTGTCTGCTAACAAAACTAACCGTACTAGACAGAGGGTAGGGTACAACCATCGAAACAAACATATGTGACACCATCAAATACAGATGGGATGAACCTAGTCGAAGACTAGAACGGGCACTTGGGTTGGGTTGGTTCATGTAGTAGAGTCTGTAAGTGTGTCTTGTATTCATCTTACGGCTACTTCCATACCACACTAATGGAAGAAAGCATCTTGGCCATTTTCCAGGTTAGGGATGGCAAGAAGCGTCACGGTAATCCCCCGATGATAGGGTGTATCGAGAACACTATACTTACTCAGACATGAACTTAGACGAGCGCAAATAACTAAGAATATTCCATTTTGTATATGTGTTAACTTCTTTAAAATGCAACTCACCTGTTAAATTATTCCAGTATGCTCAAAATTTACTTTACGCACTTGCTTATCATATCTGTGTCTGACGTTTCTTTCCGTTGCAAAGTTATTGCTTTCATTTACTATAAAATCTTGCCGAGGCATTTCGCTGACATGTATTTCAATGAAACTACGAAATATATGTCCGGTTCAGAGACGGTGTATAACGAGGACCCTACCTACGAAGATCAGAACCAGGAGGCAGATCCATCGGATCAGAGTTACGAAGACGCCAAGATTCTTCCTGCCGAGGACTAGATTATTGCTGATGTCTCCATTTGTTTAGTTTCATTCATTATTGTTGGTGTGTTGCTCATGTAATAAAATGTACGATCTTGCTAGGCCTAACTTATTTGTGTACTTGCTTTTGAACTCTGGGCAAAGTTGTAATAAATATCTGTGTTGTTTCCGAATATTGCGGTTGCAAGAATTTGGTTGCTATTTACGCAAAACGATTATTGTGCTTAAGTCAAAGAAGAAAGAAAAAAGTACTTCTTCTTTGCTTTAAGCACATGCGGACCCGCTCATGTTCTCGATCCCAAGTACAATGGAAAGCGAGGCGTGACAGGTTTTAGTGTTGGCCCATGCAGGTCCTCTTGCAACCTGCGAGACATTTCAGGGACAATGCAAATATTATTATTAACCAGATCGTTTAGACAATTCGTCCACAAATGTTTATCTTGTTTTGTTTGCAGCATGACAGGACGGCCCAATACTCGCAACGGGAATGGAATCAACGGAACGGAACTCCCGACATACACGAGCTCATGGGAGTCATGAGAGGCATGTTGGAGATCCAATAACAGCTCATCCAGCAAGGTCAACAAGAGCAAGCTGTACAACCTGCACCACCGCCTCCTCGAGCTGCACCGGGAACCAAGCAATTTCGGGAGTTGAACCCGAAGAGCTTCTCCGGAAGAGAAGGGCCATTAGAAGCTGAAGAATGGGCCCGGAGTACGGAAGACGATCTGAGTCTTTCCCGTATTAATCAAGCTGGATGGGTGGAAGTGGCCAAGAAGCAACTGACGCGCAATGCATGGAACTGGTGGGACACTGAAGAAGCTCGTCTAGTCAAGCCCATCAACTGGACTTTGTTCTGAGAGCGTTGCGACGCTCAATATTTCCCTGATCAGCGAAGATGGAACTATAGTAAAGATTCGTCAACATGAAGCAATGCAATCGTACCGTTGACGAATACGAGGTATAGTTCTCGATGCTTAGTCGATTCTCTCCACATCTGGTGGAGGATCCAGAGGACCATGCATATCAGTTTCGACAGGGTCTGGACTTAGACTTTCAGGCTTCGATGTCTTCGGTGAATCTGACTACACACCCGGACGTACTGATGCTGCTAGGAAGCATGAGCTTATTATGAATCAGAAGAAGGCGCTTCAGATCGGAGGAAGCAGACGTCCACGGAGCCGCCTAGGGGCAATCTCAGGCCTACTCAGACTGCTCAATTCAAGAGGCCTGCTACTCCTGCCAACAACCGACCCCAGATGGTGTGCTTTCACTGCAATCGCATTGGTCATCTCAAGAAGGTCTGCCGGGAACTGCTGAACCAATGCTTGGTATGTGGAGCGTCAGCACATACTACCAGAGACTGCCCTCGCCGCACCAACAAACCGATGACTGATGGACCATCTGGACCACCCGGACCGAGTCATTGTGGACCTCCTGGACCTACTCAGCGTGGACCACCTCTGGCTCCACAACAAAAGGTTTATGAACAGACGAGGCAAAAATAGCTGAGACGGCATGCATTTACCATGACGACCGCTGAGGCCGAGACTGATGAGCAAGTAATCTCAGGTATTATCTAAACTTTTTCTTTTATATGCTTATAGTATACATATACGTGTGTTTGATTGTTTGTCTTTAGCTAAGGTGTTTCCCTATATTTTAGGTGTAGTGTTAATAGCCTCTCACCCGGCTCTATCACTGTTTGATTCTGGAGCCTCACATTGCTTCATATCCAGAGGATTCGTAGAGAAGCACTCTATTCGTGTTGACCCTCTACCTAATTGTTGGAGCATCACTACCGGGAGTGGAGTAGTGAAAACTTCCTCTGGCTGTCGATCTTGCCCTATAGTGATCTGTGGACACGAGTTGTTTGCAGATTTCGTGATAGTTGACATGCCAAACTTCGATGCAATATTCGGCATGGATTGGTTGGGAAATTTCTACGCTACCATCGATTATCACAGGAAGAAGGTAGTCTTCGAAATCCCCGGCCACCCGGTGTTTGAATTCGCTAGCGGAGACCGTTCGTTTGGACCGATCAAATTTCGAGCCAAGCCGAACGATATGATCATTGCATCGATGTTGCTCGAGCTCGAGAAGCCTAGAGTGGTTCGAGACTTTGCAGATGTATTCCCTGAGGATATTTCGGGACTACCGCTCGATCGAGCTTTGGAGTTCACTATCGACCTTCTACCGAACACTCAGCCGATTTTGAAGGGACCTTATCGCATGGCTCCTGCTGAACTGGAAGAACTTCGGAAACAGCTCGACGATCTGTTGCAGAAGGGATTGATACATCCCAGCGTATCTCCCTGGGGTGCGCCTGTTCTATTAGTCAAAAAGAAGGATGGATCGAGAAGAATATGTGTAGATTATCGAGAACTGAACAAGGTGACCATTAAGAACAAGTATCCACTACCGCATCGACGATATTTTTGATCAACTCGGTGGATCGCGAGTCTTCTCGAAGCTGGACATCAGAAGTGGTTATCATCAAGTGAAGGTCAGAAGTGAAGATAGTCCGAAGACATCATTCATGACCAAGTATGGGCACTACGAATTCGTAGTCATGCCATTCGGTGTGACTAATGCTCCAGATATATTCATGAATATCATGAATCTGATTTGCTATGAGTACGTGGATAAGTTCGTAGTGATCTTCATCGACGATATTCTGGTATATTCTAGGAATGAAGAACATGTTGAGCATATGCGGATTGTATTGGAGACCCTGCGACGACATCGATTATACGCCAAGTACAGCAAGTGTGAATTCTGGCTAGATCGAGTCACAGTGCTTGGGCATGTGGTATCGGGAGACAGTATTTCTGTTGATCCGAAGAAAGTCACATCAGTCAGAAATTGGCCGACTCCTAGGTCAGCTTCAGATATCCGGAGTTTTCTCGGATTGGCTGGCTACTACTGTCGTTTTATCAAGGACTTCTCGAAGATTGCCGAGCCTATGACTCGCATGACGAGAAAGGATATTAAGTTCATTTGGTCTGAGGCTTGCGAGCAAGCATTTGAAGAATTGAAGAAAAAGCTGACGACCGCACCAGTACTGGCTATACCAAATATAACCGGATGATTCGAAGTTTTCTGCGACGCATCTGGCAAGGGTCTCGGATGTGTCCTACACCAGCATGGTCACGTGTTTGCGTATGCATCCCGACAGTTAAAGACTCATGAGAAGAATTATTTGACTCGTGACCAGGAGTTGGCTGCTGTCATGTTTGCTCTGAAGATTTGGAGGCATTTCCTATTGAGCGAGCAACTAAAGATTTACACCGACCATAAGAGTCTGAAGTATATTTTCTCTCAGAAGGAGCTCAATATGAGGCAATGCAGATGGTTAGAGCTTATGTCAGATTACGACATCGATCTTCAGTATCATCCAGGGAATGTAAATGTCGTACCCGATGCATTGAGCAGATTACCAGCGATCATGACTCTCTCGGTTTAATGGAGACTTCAGCAGGCTATACGTGAGATGGAAGTTGAAGTTATTTTACCCGGGACTTCTGCATCATTGGTGAATATGAAAGTTCAGTCTACTATCGTGGATCGAATTAAAGCTGCTTAGACTGGAGATGCGAAGTTACGGAAGATCAAGGAGCAAGTCGAAGCTAGACTTCGGACTGATTTCCTTATTCATGAGGATGGTTCTTTGAGATATGGTAGTAGGATTTGTGCGCCTTCTGGAGATATCAGAGATGAGCTATTGAATGAAGCGCACAGCTCTCCTTAATCTATTCATCCTGGTGGCACCAAGATGTAAAAAGACCTGTGTCTGAACTTTTGGTGGCATGTAATGAAGAGAAGCATAGCTCGCAGTGTTGCTAACGCACCCCGAACTCACACCTAAAATCCACCTGGTGGTGTCACAATCGCCGGGCGCAATAAAGTTCCTAGGTGTTGACTCTGGGCTCTATCCGCAAGCGGACGGTGTCAAATTATAGTATATAAGATTGTCGAATCCCACAGGGACAGTGACAGTGTATTGGGGTCTCAGATTATCTTTAAATCTCAGAATGAGATAGTGGTCGGTTTGGAAAGATTGGTTGTGATGGTGTTGTTGGTTCGATAATAAGAGAAGCTATGGCCTTAGGGATCACCGCTAAGACCGTCAGAGGTTGATGTTAGAATGGGATTCTTACGTTGCATTGGATTTAGGGGGGTTGATCTCTCAACTCATACCACTCTCGTGGGTTAGAATTTCGAGGTATTTCGGTGGCTCTCATTGACGCACTGGCGGTAGCCGTTAATGTAGTGATATAGTTCGTTGGTGGATCCCCTCAAGGCACGAGCCGGGCATAGTCACGAGCCTTGGTTGGATCCACTAACTCCCTATTTAAATCCAAAAGATGCTCCTTAAGCTCATCAATTCCACCGACCGTGGGCATGATCTGAGTACGAGTTCTCCTATGGATTTGGATGGATCGACCGAAATAATCCCTCTTATTCCCAATACAACCTAGAAATCCAGATCTACATCTCTTTCTTAGAGTCTTAGGGCTAACCCATCAGCCCTAGGGAAAACTACTCACACATGGCGATTACAACAAATAAAAACATAGTTTCTACTGTAGAAAACATCATAGCAATTAAATCGAGCGAGGGATTAAGATCTTACGTACCGAAAATGAGAAAGAGCAATAGCCAATAGAGATCCAAAGAATTACCGCAGATTCCAAGACGCAAGAGATAATAAAAATATAATCTTTCTCCAAAAGCAACTCAATTCTCTAAAACCTAGATCTAGATCTACAATCGTTTTTGATCTCCTACCTTTATGCTCTCTTTCAAAACATAATAAAAATATATCCCTAAAACGTCAGAAAAATTAACTCTAATACATCAGTGTGGGGCCCCCATGAAAAAATCCGAAATTCTGAAGTTGGGGACCCACATGTCGTCGATCGAGTCGGCGACTCGGTCGAGTAGACGCCTGCTCGGTCGAGCAGGCACATCAACTGCTCTTGGCTTGGGCGAAGGGGTCCGGGCTCTCGGTCGAGCAGCCCGCCTACTCGACCGAGCTGTCAATAGATCGAAGTTCTCCTTCCAAAATGTCGCTATGCCTACTCGGCCTGCGTAGGCCTTGCTCGGTCGAGACGTCCGCTGGCTCGGTCGAGTATGTCCTGCTCAGTCGAGCAGGATGTTGGTGGGATGGAGCTCGAAAATAGGTCGACTCTGGCTGAGTCACCACTCTGCTCGGTCGAGTAGGATGCGCATTCTGCTAAGCTTGTGTATCAGCTCGACCGAGCAGCTTCTGCTACTTGGTCGGGTCGCCTGGGAAACATCCCAAATGACTCCTTTCTCTTGCTAGCTTCTCCTTCTCTCCTCCCATAAGCTTTTGAACCTCGGTGAACTCCTGTAGAGCCTCGCCAATGGACTCACGTGCATGCTGGATGTGTCTATATCCAAAATGGCTCCGAATCGCTCCAAAATCCCTGAAAATCCACAAAACTCTACGAAACTCGAATATGGCATTAGAAGTGCAGTATCGTAAGAAAATGTGGGATTTGGATGCGGAAATGACATGAAATGCAATGGAACGATGCTATGAAAAGATAGAAAATATGGACACATCAAAATCCACCAAGCTTACCTCTTACTCGTCCTCGAGGAAGACGAATACTAGGCATGTCGGGCGATAAATAAAAGAAAATGAAAGAGATAAGAGATGGAAGGGGGTGCTAAAATGTTCAATCAGATCTCAAGTCTCAGTAGTATATCACGATGCTTCAAATAATAAAACACATGCTAATAGTATCCTCAAACCTTACTAATCATATGGCTGGCATGCAATAAAGGCAAAAGTAGGGATCTTCTAAAATCATGCCATCAACTCATATCAATTTCATGCAATCTATAGAGTCTAGTATAAAAAGAGTTAGCAATGCACTTTTTCAATCAATAGATATAAGTGGAGCACAAAGAAATCACACCAACATGCAATAGAGAATGGAAAGAAGTCATGCCAATCAAATATTCACTTCAAAACATGAAAAATTATGCCAATCAAATATCCACTTCAAAACATGAAAAATCTCCAAAGCTAAAATATTTTGTAAAGTTCAAGCATTATCGAATCTCCCCGTTGTGCACCATCTCCACTCTAATGTTATACTCACTCATATAATCAAGTGGTTCACCCCCAAGCTTGGCTTGAGGCGTCGCATCTAGGAATAGGATATGTAAAATTTTGTCTGTTCCCAAGTATTTGTAGTAGCTTCTAATGAAGGGATAGGAAGTAATTTCTTTTCTTTTTCTTTTTCTCTCTCTTCACATTTTTTTATATTTGGAAGCTATCTTTTTCTTTTGGGATTTTTGGAGAGTAGATGCGATAGAAGTAGCGGTAGGGGGTGAAACCAAATGATATGTAGAAAATCATAAGGATATGTGGAGAATGAAAATAATAAATCACTCGGTTCACTCATTAGAGGTGCACAACGATTCAAGAGGATAATACTCTAACTAAACTCATATCTAGCATGAATATTTTCATTCATCTCAGTGAATAGTGAAAGCATGCGGTAAAAAGCACAATAATATCAGGCATGCAAACATAAGTGGATAAGATAACAAATGGGTGCTCCAAGTATTCTAATGATGCGTGAACCTAGGTGCATTACCCAACAAAGAACGTACTAGATACTATTTCATGCATTCAATTTCAATTCATATCAGTCATTAAATTAGAGAGATCAGCAAGAGAATATGCCAGCATATAAATAGTAAAACTGAGACTAACCTAAATAACATGTCAACAGATATAAGCATCGTGAGTAGCTATCGAGGGCTATGAGAGATATCATCATACAGAACAATTCTAGCTAAAAAGGAGAAAGGCGGAGAAAGTAAAAATGAAAACAGGCATGCAAGCATGGCAAAAAGTGAAAAACGTGATGCTGAATGAGAAAAAAATGAAAAGGTGAAAGGATGGGTGGAAAATAAAAGAAAAATATAAAAAATAAAAATAAAAATAAAAATAAAGCAATAGTGCTCATCCCCCAAGCTAAACGCAGCAGTGTCATCACTGCTGAGAGCACGCTGGTATGCGGGACATGATGCTAGGTTGGGTGGGTGGGTGTGATATAAAAAGTGAATGGAAAATAAATCTATGCAAAAGAAAGAAAGAAAAGTGATAAGATGCAAGGATAGAATGATGATGCAAATGCATGGAATGATGTATGGTGTGTCCTCCCCCATGCTGTGTAAGACTAAGGCCCCGAAAAGACAGATGGGCACATGATAAGACAAGGGAAGGACAACAACAAAAAAGTGGTGGAGGGAAATCATCAAGCAGGGGCACCACCCTCTGGAGGTGGTGATGGGTTCCCTTTCTGTGGACCAGGGACGGTGGCAGACGGTTGTGGCTCGACGACTTGGTTGGCCAGTGGGTAAGAAGCTTCAGATGACGGAGGCGAGTCTGTGGGGTCGGAACGCCAGTGCCTAACCATGTTGCGAAGAACGGGGAGGTCCTGCTCAACGGACTACTGAGTAGTGCCGCCTCCCTGACCTATGAGTGGGAGCATAGCGACGAACTGGTCGCCCTGGTCAGTGTCCCGGAAGGTGGCGTCATATGTTGCGTCGTTGAGATATAGACGCTCGGGAGGGTTTGGAGTGTTGGATGTCAGGGGTGAAGGGGTGGATGATTTGTCAACAGTATGGCCTTGTGTTGGTGAGCGTGTACGACGGGTGCGTCGAGTTGGCCTAGAGGTGGGTGCGCCGGTATCGGCGTTTATGGGTCTAGCTCTGCGGGGTGGCATCTTGCAAGCAGTCTAAAAACTTAGGTCGATATGTAAAGTATACAGTGGAAAGAGTGTACCGACACGAATGATGCAGAGAAAATGATGTGATCGGGGACGTGACTGCTGCTGATCAGAGGTTTCCACCGAGCTGCTCCGCGGTGCGTCCTCCTCTGTAGGCGCAATGCACCTGAAAATAGAATGAGAAGATGATGTCAGGTGATGAAAACAAATGGGAAGGAGTAGATTTATGTCGGAGCTTGACCGAGCATAAGCGACAAGTAGGGCGGTTGGGTTCAGGGTGGCGAGGGTGACTCGACTGAGCAGCAGTTGTGCTCGGTCGAGTAGGTCGAACGAGGAGGGGGGTTGGTCGATGACTTGCCGAGCACTCATTGTGCTCGGTCGAGTAGTTTCGATGGGGAGTGGGGTGTCTAATTGCTCGGTCGAGCACCATTCATGCTTGGTCGAGTAAATGGGGTTGCCCTAGGCGGGTTTGGGGGCTGGAATGGGGGGGGGATTCGGTGAAAAGGGGGGGAAGGGTTTTAACGAAAGAGGGAGAGGGGGGGGGGGAGTTTGACCGGACGATGATGTCGACGGCGACGACGGTCATCGGTCGGCGGTAGCCGTGCGGATCGAGTAGGGGAGGGGGTCTGGGTGCTCGGGCAAGTGAAAATGGGGAAATGAAATAACTTGGGGCTAATGAAGCTGAGTTGGGTTTTAATAACCCGACTCGATTGGGGAGTGGGCCCCGCATGCTTAAGGGTAACGCGACTCGGCCGAGCAGCGTAACTACTCGGTCGAGTCAGACAAAAATAAATGAGTTTTAGAACACTCCTTCGTCTACTTGATCGAGTAGGGTCTACTCGGTCGAGTCAGAAGACCATGCTGTCGTTGTTTCCCATCTTCTCTTTTGCTCGGTCGAGCAGGTTGGTGCTCGGTCGAGTAGGTGTCTACTCGGACCGAGTAGAGGCTACTCGGGCCGAGCAGTCAGGGCGTTGTTTTCACCAATTTTTTTCTGCGCTCGACCGAGTAAATGTCTACTCGACTGAGCAGATGGTCCCTTGGCCGAGCAGGCAAAACACTATTCTCCTTGTTTTTCATGTGATCCCTGCTACTCGACCGAGTAAGTGGCTGCTCGGTCGAATCATTTTTGATTACTGCGACTCTTTTCCCTCAACTTGGCTGCTCTCCTTCCAGCTTCTTTCTATTCAATACATCGATTTTCGCGCTCCCCTCAACGTTCAGCCCTCAACGTTCAGCCTGTAGAAAGGAAAAACTTGTCAGATTTTTATAATTTCGCATTTTTACAAAATAGAAAGCGTTTTTTTTGTTTTCTTGGATAAATAAAGCAAAAACAAAAATTGAAAAGAAAATCTAAGATATAAAAGATCGGGTTGCCTCCCGATAAGCGCTCGTTTTGAGTCATGAGCTCGACTCCCTTAAGTTCTTCAATTGTTGTTTGGCGCGTAAGAGATGCGCGCATCATATTTGCCAACGATACCGTGCGGCGGTATTTGGCATGCTCCCTCTCCATGGTTTTCCTCGGCTATGTGACTGATGGCTTCCGGCTTCCTGTGGTGCAAAGAGTTGTCTGTGGGCTCCTCATCAAGCATGCGAAGATAGGCGGCAACCGTCTTGTTGTAAATGGGGTCGCCATCGTCATCAACACTTGTTCTCATCGGGTCCTTCATGATCCCCTCAGCGGTATACTCCCCTATGGCATCATCTTCTAAAAGCTCCAGATAACTAGCTCCTTCTCGGACATGCTCTCTCATAGACTTTTGCAACCGGAATTGGGCTTCAATATTACCCACATTCATTGAGAGAGTCCCTTCACGAACATCTATAAGGACGCCGGCCGTCGCCATGAAAGGACGGTCAAGTATGAGCTGGAAACTTCCTCCTTCCGGCATATTCATGATGACAAAATTCATCGGCACACACAATCTGGGACGTATTTGCAGAATGATGTCTCTGGCAATGCCTACCGGATACGTGATCGAGTGATCCGCCAGCTGTATGGAATGTTTGTGGGCTCCAATTCACTTCCGGTCTGTAGTCTTTCGAATATGGAGAGCTGCATCAAGCTGATGCTCGCTCCCAAGTCGATCAAAGCGCGGTTGATAGGCGTACCTCCTATAGAGCATGTGACTGTGAAGCTTCTCGGATCCGGTAGTTTCCTCAGGAGATGGTTTTATATGATGGAGGAAGAGTCCTCCATGAGCTTTATTTCCTCATGCTTCTGCTTCCCGGTAATAAGGTCCTTCAGAAACTTCGCATAGATATGAATTTCTGTAATGGCATCCATAAAGAGGATGTTGAGCTAGATGCCATTCAGAAGTTCCGTGAACTTTGAATACTTCTTCTCCATTTTAGCTAAAGCTAGCCTCTGTGGATACGGCGGAGGGCGTCTGTAATGACCAGCTCCCGGGGGCCCGTTACTTATTTGATATTTGCGCAGGTCTTGAAGGTTACCAGCGAAACCAAAATAGCCACGATGCAGATATGTACAAAAATACCCAAATAGTATCCACTTATTACAATCCATACTGTACAAAATGTCTCAACAAAGATTCATGAAAAAAGAAAGAAAGAAAGTACACACGTGAAAATAACTCTGAAAGCTGCGGTCTCAGGGTCGAACTCTGGCGCTATTAGCTCAGGAGCATATACCTCCATATGTACGTCGTCTGCGATGCCATGGAGATGGAACCGTAGGTAAGTCACAACAATTCTAACTATAGAAATAGAGGAGTGCAAAAGTATGGAACAAGCTATAGTAAACAATTAAGGATGCTCATGCAGGTGCAGAAAGTAAAGTAAGAGCAGGCATGTATATACGAGCGAAAAGTAAAGTACTGGTGGCTGCTCAAGTGTGGTAAGTAAAGTGCATGTGATGCATAAAGTAAAGGTGACTGTGCAAGTGCAAAAGTAACGTACAAGAGCAACAACTATAGCATGGCATATAGTAGTAACAATATTTTAACTAGTAGGCAATAGTAGGCCAACCGTGCAAATGTAATAACAATAAAAAGGACAAGCAGGCAATAGCAAAACTTAGAAACTACGTGACTTATATAGTAAAGGTACAATATGCGACCATTGAGCTCATCTCCTTCCACGGGGGCGCTCACCCGGGCGGATCTCAAGTCACTTTAGGCGGTACATTTCATTTAGACGGTCGGTACGGTACAATGTGTAGATGGCTCGCGGTCGCTCCCGCACTTTCTCTAATCTAAGTTACCCCAAAAACCCAGTGCGGTGCCAACTACTTTCAAGCATTCAATTTCAATAGGACGTTCCACGGTATACCATTCAATCATTACTTTTTAATACGGTACGTCAATCCGGTATATCATTCCATCATTATTTTTCAATACGGTATGTCAATCTATTGTTCCAATGGCAAAGGTGTTCAAAGGCATTAACGAATGTCTAAAGAGCTTTGCTTGTTGAAAAGTCAAGGCAGAAGGCTCAACAGAGAATGTCAGTCCTGAGCAATGCTTTGAAGTCCAACAACTATGATACCGATCCATGTTTCGAGCATTCGGTAATTCCATAAAGTATACTAGCTAAATTTCTAAAGTTAGAATTCTTTGTGACTTACGCTATCGAGATCGTCGTGGTAAGACGAGGTTAGGGCAAGGAAGTTGGTGCACGAGGATTGGTACCTGCAAACACAAGAAACAGCTGGTTAAAGAGCACACTATTTTCTACCTATTTAAACTGATCGTTTCTAAACTAGTTGAAACGTTGTCGAAAATAGTTCTAAATTTTTCTATAGGATATATATAATGAAAATAATTTTACTGTAGGAGGAAATATTTTTCTGAAACTTATAGTAATTTTTATAATTTTTAAAAGCTCAAAAATCAATTTAAAAACCAATTTTCAATTTGTGACGTAATTATTCAAGTAATTAGCTGGGGTAGTGACGGTAAAATTCATAACAAAATTACGATTTTGCCCCTACTAGTAAACGTGTCCGAAAAATTACGAAAACATACCCACGGGTTCGTATAGTTGCGAGGATCGCGAATACGAGATCCGTTTTGGGGTTTGAGCGACGGAGATACGAGTTTTAGGCCAAAACGTTTAGGAAGCAGGTTTGCGGGTTTCCTATTGATTTGACTTCAGAAAATTACGAAATTAATATGGCGAGCCCTAAATGATCATAGAATGTTACCGTAGAAGTTTGAAAACATTTTGATGTTGTTTGTATTAAAAATTAATTCATTAAGCCAAAACAGTATGAATTGGAAATGAATTTTTATCAGATTATTTAGAGGTATTTGATGAAATCCGAACTTACTAAAATACTTCATAACTTGTCTGATGCTTCAAAATATTTTTATAAGAAATCTTTGAAATCATAAAACTTCTGACGAATCATTATAAAATAGTTTAAAAAAAGAAAATACGTGAATTACGTAAATAGATGTATTGAAAAATACGGATCGTTACAGGGTCGGCTTCCCTTTTCCTTTGCGGCATTCTTAGGAGACGGCTTACTGGAACTAGTTGCATCGTCCCTTGGTGCCGGTGTGACGGTGGGTATGGTGGAAGGTGAATCCGCCCTCTCTCCGTTCATGGTAGGCTCATCCGTAGCCTCTTCCTCATCACTGCCAATAGTGGCATTCTCAATTGTAACTTATTCTTTGTTTGTGACCGACACCATCACATCGTCTGCTGTCCGTCCTCCACGCGTGGTAACAGAGACCACGTCATTAGCTTGAGCCCTCGGATTCGGCTCCGGTTGAGAAGGCAACCCCCCTTGATTCTTAAGTAATTGGGACATCTGACCCCTAAGCTCATCAAGCGACGTGTTTACGTTCTTGAATTGAGTGGACATGTCTTGGTTGAACCTGACTTGTCTACTCATAAACGTCTTTAAGGTAGTCTCCAGGCTGGAACGCGGCGGCATTGGTGCATAACCTTGCTGGGACGGGCGATTAAATTGGTATCTTGGTGGTCGATACGGCCCAGATGGCCTAAATCTGCTCTGTTGTTGATGTGGCGGCTGTCATTGTTGTTGTTGAGGAGGTGGTGGTGGCCTCTAAAACTGTGGAGGTTGCAGCCCTTCATGGGTTCCCGTAAGACAATCCCGGGTGATTCCTTGCGGCTGGATGTTGCCACTGATTTCGCCCATCTCCTTGGACATACTGTACAGACTCAGATGATTCGGCTCCGTCATAATGTCCTTCATTGGGAGCGTAGCTTTGCTCTCCATATTACTCCGAAGGATGATATGTTGGGGTGCTGGTAGTTGTTGGGATGGAGTCCAACCGTTGCTCAATCCTAGCCACCTGCTTGCACAAAGTCTCGATGTGAGAATCGAGGTGGCTAACAGCTTTTACCTCAGTGGTCCTGGTGACAATGGTGGGCTCCTCGCTCCGCTGTTGGTTATTCGCTGCTATATGCTCAAGTAGATCAATGGCTTCTTCAGGCGATTTGTCCAATAGGGCGCCTTGTGCGACGACATCAATTATCATCTTCGTGGTGGGTTGCAGCCTGTTGTAGAAGTTTGTACCATATCCCAGGATTGGATCCCATGATGAGGACACTGATGTTGAAGGTCCTTGAACATTTCCCCTGCCTCGTAGAGAGATTCTTGCGGAAGCTGCTTAAAATTAGAGATAGCTCCTCTGATCCGCACCGTCTTGGAGGGTTGGTAAAATTTGTCTACGAAGGCGAGCGCCAGTTGTAATGCCCTACAAGCTACTGCACAAGTACTAGAGGGGGAGGGGGGGGGTGAATAGTACTTTAAAAATAACAAGGAGTATAATTCCAAATTATAGTGCAAACAACTACCAAAACAATTTGCGGAAGCTTAAATTGAATGACAACAACAAAATTAACAATGCTAACAAGAGATGTTAATGGGTTCGGATCCACCCAAGCTCCCCGACTTGTTCCCGGTGATCCTACGTCCCAACCACCCGGATCCCCTCCGGATACTTAGGTTAGAAACCCTAACCCAAGATTTCCACTATGAATATCTTGTGAAAAACCTTCACAAGATCAAATCATACATGCAATGGAAATATTGATTCCCACAACCCGGGATCACAACCTTCTCTCACAACCGAGAGAATCAATAAGCAATATAAAAGAGTTTATATTGAAATAAGCAATCTTACCACAAAATCATATATCTTGAGTTTTTCTTACCAAATAGGTGAAAGGAAGGATTTGAGGAAGATGAAGTCACCAAGACCTAGCACCAAGGAAATGACCAGCAATGGGTGCCTAGGAGTGATTTGGAGACTTGATTCAAGCTAGAGCTTGAGGGGCTCACCAAGAACAAACTTCTCTCAATATGGATTCTAGATCTAGAATGTGAGAGAATGGGTTTCTTGTGAGGAAGAGAGCTTTAGAAATGAGTGAGAATGGCTATCTCTTTCTATCTCAATGAATCTCTTAATGGCAGCTCTAACCTAGAGAGAAATGACCTAGGTTCATATTTATAGGGTCCCATAAAAACAAGTTAGGTCAATTCCCAACGGATAGAAATCTGAGGAAACTAGTCGGTCAAAGAACAACCACTGACCGACTAGTTCATCAACTAGTCGGTCAGTCAAACAACATGGACCGACTAAGTGAGGAACTGAGAAGAGATAGAAATTTAGACCTAGAAATCTAGTCGGTCCAAGAAGACTTTCTGACCCACTAGTTTCACAACTAGTCGGTCAGTCAGTGAACGTAGACCGACTAAGAGGCAAAGTGAAATAGTCTGAATACAAGTTGACTTAGTCGGTCCAAGAACAAAAGTTGACCGACTAGATTGTCAACTAGTCGGTCACCAAACGTTCTTAGATCGACTAACGATAAACAGTAGCTTAGGAGAAATTTAGCATGTACAGTAAATCACAACTAGTCGATCAAAGAAGCATCACTGACCGACTAGTTCACAAACTAGTCGGTCGGTGAGTCAACGTAGACCGACTAACTGTAAACAGTAAGGTGCAAGAAATTAAGGAAGCAAACTAGTCGGTCCAAGAAGAGTTGCTGACCGACTAGATCACCATCTAGTCGGTCAGTACTTCTTCTTGTACCAACTAACATGCACAAACAAGTCCGAATCGAAGCCGACGCTTCGAGGAAGTTAGAATGAACTTGTACTAAGATCCTAGAGCTACGATATGAGCGTTATGAAGATAGAAACGTAAGATATACTCAAGGCTTAACATTCTATAGATCGAAGCTAAAAGACTGTAAATAAAACCTTAATGAACGGTCTTCGAAAGCTTCGATTAAATCTTCATGACTTCCAAAACGGCGCAAGAGCTTCAACGAAGCTTTAGGCATGAATACAAGCTTTGAGAAGTGTTGAGATGTAGCTTTGATTGTTCTCGTGAATTTGGCGACGATATCCAATACTGCGCTCACAAATTGTTAGTTCATGAATTATTTATGTTTGCTCATCATCCAAAACCAAATCCGGGGAGTCCAATATTCAACATTCTCCCCCTTTTTGGTGATGACAAACCAACATAAATAATAATCAAAAATAATGATTCAAATGTAAAATACTTACTCCCCCTGCATTGATGACACGTTAATTCCAAAATGAATATATATGAATTGCATCAATCAGACGAGTAAGATAAATAAAGAGAATCGATTTTTGAAATATCGGATTTTGAAAATCCTTATATATATCTTAACTCCCCCTGAATCTAACACATCAAATTAGATTCTTGGAAATTGAGTTAAATTTTCATTTGACCTATTTATTATCATTATCTCTCCCCCTTTGGCATTATCCCAAAAATGGGGGGCATACAACGACAACAACTAGGGAATGGAAAATCCAACACCGGGAGTCGTAGACAATGACGATGGACCTAATTGACACCAAGGGAAAAGTGTGGAAATCAAATCAAGGTGTGCCAAATTGTCCATTATCAAAAAGAGATAATCAAAATCATCAAAAATACCAAATAAATATCCATTTCTTGAATAAAGAAACATACTCTTCAATATTCAATATTCTTGGTTAAATTGGTGCATGGAAAACAATTCTATACAATTATAGAATTTCAATCTATTTAACCAAGTTTTTCAATCGTCGAGCGAAGATTTCACATATCATGGACATTGAATGAGAATTAAAATGTGCACGACGAAATATCACAAAGAGAAGATCGATGTATATATATAAAAACATCATGAGTACATCCAAAAAGATATCGACTACATCAAATGCAACATACCCATCAAAAAGAAATACATCATACATCATCGATACAACATCATCATCAGAACACCATCATCAACGTCCAACAAAAAAATACAACACATACACCGACAACCAACATATCAAAATACAACAAATCAACACCCAAACTCCATCCCATCCTAACCCAAAAACACTCTCAAAAAGGTATATCATCCAATGAGCAGTGGAGAGTCCTCGAAACTGACGATCACGAGGAAGTGGCTGGATCTGCAGTCTCCGTGGGTCCAGTCGACGGAGTGGACTCAGGCTCTGCAGGGAGGAGAGGCGTGTCAACAGACGGGATTGTCGGGGCAGGTGTGGAAACGACGACGGGCTCAACAGCTGCGGTTTCAACAGGAGTATCAGCAGGTAAGACAGGAGCAGGCTCGTCAGCAGGAACAGCAGCATCCTCAGAAGTCTGAACTACTGATGCAGAAGTCTCTGGAGCACCGGAAGTGGTGCCAACTCCAGGAGCAGATGTGGTAGCAGCAGCAGCAGCAGTGGCCTCATCGCCACGAGCTAAGGAAGTGACAAGATCGTCAATATCCTCATCGTCCATCTCCTCGGCCTCAGAAACGGAAGGAGGAAGCTCAATTCCCATCATACGAGCCATACGGCAGACGACCTCCTCGGTACGAGCCAAACGCGACTCGTGCCGACGAAGAAGGCGTACGACATCATCTAATGTGGCAGGAGGAGTGGGGCTGCAGCAGCTGAGGGAGTGGCCTGGGAAGCAGATGTGGTCGACCTCTGCACATGACGAAGCGCCGCAAGAGATTTCTTAACGGCCGTCGCGTTCAGAGGAGGACCCAAAGGACGCTCATCGTCAGGAGGGAGAGGGACACGGAAATGACGGAAAACCAGGGTCAACAGACACGGGTAAGGGATATGCGCAGATTTATTGGTCTTGCGAATACACTCGAAAGAGTCCATCTTATCGAGTATAACGCGAGCCCAATTAATCTCGCAACCCAAGAAAAGAGCGTAAATCAGCTTCAAAAACGGCTGGGATGGAAGAGAAGATGAGCCGTACTTGGGAAGCAAGCACGACTTCAGAATGAGATTCAGCACCCATGCATTTGGCTTGAACGACTTCGAAGGAACACCAATGAAGGCATGAGGGATCACATGGAAGATATCAGAAAGAACGGACTGATCCAAGGAGGAGATATCATCAACAGAAATATCCGACGGAAGGAGACCAGACGATGAACAACCAAGTATCTCCCCCAAGATTTCTGCCGTGAGAACTATAGGAGTTCCCAAGACAGTAGTCTCGATGGAGTGACTCTCATCGTAGTGGCCTCGGACACGATTGGCGTAGAATAATTTGACCAGGCGAGGATAAGGTCTAGGGTTCGCCTTAGCGTCAAATCGAAGGTAGTCAAGGAGTCCACTATAGGAGAGGAGGTCAGCTAAGCCAAGGAAATCTGAAAACTGAACATAGTGCTCCAATAGCATCGGGCAGTGTTCAATACGGTTGTAGGCCGCTAGACACATAGGGTCGTCGCGACACAACGATATGTCAACACCACCCGCTGGCATTGGGCCCTTTCCCTTAGGCTGGCGAGTCCTAGGACGAAGTGGAGGAGTGGGTTCCCTATGGCCAGGCTCATCCTCAGGTATAAACTCAGTATCAGAATCAGGAGGAGTAGGGGGAGTGTGGAGTATGGGCTTTCTAGACTTAGATAGTTTACCGGGTTTGACGGTTGCCGTCCTCTGCTTCTTCAGAGGAGGCGAAGACGGAGAAGCTTGGGTAGACTTAGCACGGCGCTTGGGCTTAGACGGATTCCTAGGGTTAGAAGGCTCTACAGACATATGGGATGCCCCAGAAGAAGTGATAGGGATCCTCGTCTTTGCCATGATCGAGGCACGACGAGAACAAGCAAGCGAAGCTACACAAACCCTAGAGCTGAAAAGAAAATCGAAATTATCAAGCCCTAGATGCAAAGTCGACAAGACCTAGGATTCGAAACCCTAGAAGAGAAATCAAGCTAGATTATACCCTAGAATAGGAATCGAGACCTAGGAGGGGGAGATATACCTAGGAGGAGGAGTCGACGGCGACGGACGGCGGGGATGGCCGAAAAATTGGCCGGAGAGACGTCGGAAGACGAAGGGGCTCGAGAGGGGTTTAGGTTTTTGCGGGCAGGAGAAGAGATGAATACAGACTAAAACAAATTTTAGTCGGATAAAATTGAGTCAAGTCGGTCGGTTAAGTGAAAAGACACAATTGCCTTAACATACTTAGTCGGTCACAGTTCAAACACTGACCGACTAGATTACGATCTAGTCGGTCGGTCAATGAGCTTGAACCGACTAAGTCGAAACAGAGGCAAACAGAAATTTCTAGGGCTAGAGTTAGTCGGTCGCAGTATAATCACTGACCGACTAGTTTTCAATCTAGTCGGTCGGTAAGTGTACTATGACCGACTAAAAGAAGTCAATGACAGGAGATAGTTAAAAGCTTGATCTAGTCGGTCTGAGTTCACCAGCTGACCGACTAGATGAGCATATAGTCGGTTGACTAATGAACTGAAACCGACTAGAAGAGTCCAAAATTTGATAAATGAGTTTTCTTCAAAAACCACTTGGATGAAACATCTTAACACTCTCATTAGTCATCTAAATTACCCCATAAAACGTCGAAATCTTAAATACGACATTCAAATACGAATTCGAGCACAAATTCAAACATATCACATAAAATCCCCAAAAATTCAATAAATCTAGCATGAACGAAATATCGCGAAATCGAATAGCATGCAAGACAATTGAATGAAACATGAATCCTATATCTCGGATTCACTCATAATCCCCAATTCTCGATGTAACCGCACAAAGGAGTCCTCCTTTAGGGGTTTCGTGAAAATATCGGCGATTTGCTTTTGGGTTTCAACGTACACTAATATGATGTCCTTTTTAGCAACATGATCATCTAAAAAGTGGTGTCGGACATCTATGTGTTTAGATCGGGAATGGTGCACCGGATTCTTTGAAAGACAAATAGCACTTTGGTTATCCACCATGATAGGGCTAGTATCACAATGAATACCAAAATCCTTCAGTGTGTGTCTCATCCAAAGAACCTGGGCACAAGCGGCACCGGCGGCAATATATTCTGCCTCGGTGGTTGAAAGTGATAAGAAATTTTGCTTCTTGGAAAACCAAGAGACAAGAGAATTTCCTAGAAAATGGCAAGTGCCACTAGTACTTTTCCTGCCGGATTTGCATCCCGCATAATCGGCATCACTATATGAGACTAACTCATACGTGCTAGATTTTGGATAAAGTAATCCAAAATCAAGTGTATAACTTAGATAACGGAAAATACGTTTTACCGCTACTAAGTGAGACTCCTTAGGTTGAGACTGATAACGAGCACATATGCATACGGCAAACATAATATCGGGCCTACTTGCGGTAAGATAAAGTAAACTACCTATCGTACCTCGATATAGACGAATGCCTACATCCTTACCGCCCGTATCCTTGTCAAGATGCGTAGTCGTGCTCATTGGAGTCTTTTTCCCGGAAGCACTCTCCATTCCAAATCGCTTAAGCAACTCCACCGTATACTTCGTTTGGTGGATGAAGATTGCATCGTTCAATTGGCGAATTTGGAGACCTAAGAAATATTTGAGTTCGCCCATGTGGCTCATCTCAAATTGTTCCTTCATAACATTAGAAAACTCTTCGCAAAGAGTGAAGTTAGTAGCACCGAAAATGATATCATCAACATAAATTTAAACTAATAAAATATCATTATTCGCATGCTTAACAAAAAGTGTAGAATCGGCTTCGCCCATTTTAAAATTCAAATCCAAAAGAAAATTCGTTAGGCGATCATACCAAGCTTGAGGAGCTTGTCTCAAACCATAAAGAGCTTTCTTTAGTTTAAAAACATGATTTGGAAATTTTTTATTTATGAAGCCCGGAGGTTGAGAAACGTAAACTTCCTCAACAACATCTCGGTTTAAAAATGCACTTTTAACGTCCATTTGAAATAACTTAAAATTTTTATGGTATGCATAAGACAATAATAGTCTAATTGATTCTAATCTAGCTACCGGAGCGAAGGATTCTTCGAAATCGATACCTTCCTCTTGGCGATAGCCTTGAGCAACTAACCGAGCTTTGTTCCGGACGACGACTTGGTTTTCGTCGGTTTTGTTCTTGAAGATCCACTTTGTCCCTATGACGGTGTGGTTCTTCGATGGCAAAGGAACAAGCTCCCATACCTCATTCCTCTCAAATTGAATGAATTCCTCCTCCATGGCAAGGATCCAAGCACTATCTTCGCACGCTTCAACTATATTCTTTGGCTCTATCGATGAGGCAAAGGCACAGTTGGCGAAGTGGTGGACTTGTGATCTCGTCTTGACACTATCATGAATATTGCCAATGACTTGCTCATAGGGATGGTCACGAACGGTATGAAGCCGCTTGGGAATACCTTGATCACTATGCATATTCTCAACAACTTCATTAGTCGGGTTAGTATCAATAGAATCAATTGAATCAATAGACTTAGAATTTTCAAACGAATCACATAAAACATCCATAGAATCATTGTCATTTGAAATTCTAGAATTAGTGAAATTCTCATTAAAAGAGACATGAAGTGATTCCTCGATCGTAGAGGATCTTTTGTTGTATATCCGGTAGGCTTTGCTACGTGAGGAATACCCAACAAATATCCCCTCATCCGATCTCGGATCAAACTTTTCCAAATTATCATATGTGTTTTTAATAAAACATTTTGCGCCGAAAACACGAAAATGTTTAACTTGAGGCAATCTACCAAACAACAATTCATAGCAAGTTTGTTTGGTGCCGGGCCTCAAAAGTATTCTATTAAACACATAACAAGCGGTGTGTATCGCTTCCGCCCAAAATTGATAACCAAGTTGACTATCTTCGAGCATAGTGCGAGCACACTCCACAAGCGTTCTATTCTTCCTCTCAACAACACCATTTTGAGGAGGTGCGCGAGGGAAAGAAAACGTGTGAGTAATTCCAAGATCATCACAAAAATTTGAGAAAGACTCATTCTCAAATTCACCCCCATGATCACTACGAATAGTGACAATGGTGGTTCCGATGAGATTTTGTACTTTCTTCACAAATATTGTGAAGTTTTCAAAAGCTTCATTTTTATTACATAAGAAAAATACCCATGTAAATCTTGAATAATCATCAACGATGACTAGTCCATATCTTGTATTTCCTATGGAAGCAACTCTAGTTGGCCCAAATAAATCTAGATGTAATAGCTCTAGTGGCCGTTTCGTAGAAATGCTTTTCTTAGGTTTAAATGAAGATTTAGGAAGCTTGCCACGTTGACAAGAATCACAAAAACTTTTCTTTTCAAAAACGAGCTTCGGAAAACCTTTAATGGAATTTAATTTTGAAAGCTTATAAAGTGTTCCAAAGTTCACATGTCCAAAGCGTCGATGCCATAAGTGTTGTTCACTTGTGTTGGCAACGAGACATTGTTCATATGACTTAGGAAGATCCAAAATATAAATATCTTTATGGCGTGTGCCGGAAAATAATAATTTATTATTATCATTTAAAATATGACACAATCCTTTCGCAAAGCTAACTTTGTAACCTTTGTCACAAAGTTGGCTTATTGAAATAAGATTATGATTTAAACCATCAACTAGATAAACATCACTAATTAAGGGTTTAGACGAGTTACCCACTTTACCAACACCGACGATTGTTCCGCTCTCGTTGCCTCCAAATACGACGCGATTTCCATTTGCAATGGGAACCACTCCGGAGAGCAATTGAGCGTCACCCGTCATGTGTTTTGAACACCCGCTATCAAGTATCCAATTCCCTTTGGAGCTAAATTTAAATTTGTTGCTCCTTTTCTTCTTCTTTTCCTTGAGTACCTAAAGATAAAAACATTCATATCATGGTACCCAAGGTCATTGGGTCCTCAAAGGTTAGACCTTTGGAAGCCAAGTCCAATTGGACTTAGACTTCCCCACATAATTTCTACTATGCACAACATCCGAAAAATAAGCATTCATATACACTTGTTTTTCATCCATGCTTGTGTCCTTTGGGCTCCAAATAGTGAAAATTTTGGGAGCCATTATCCTATTGGGTGCATGCATGCGACGTTGATTTCTACGTGATGCATGTCGTGGATAGGCATAAGGAACATGATGGAATGGTGCACGACGAGAATTATTCATATGATGTGGTGGGTGAACATATGCATGTGTGGGAACACGTGCGTGAGGGTGTCTCACATGGTGTGCACGTGCCTGTGAACGTGTAGCATAGAAATCATCATATGTGTGTGACGGTGGAGTAGGACGTGTGTTCCTACGTGGCATGGTATTGGTGTACATATAAGCATGCCCCTTCTTTGGAGGTCCACCCAAAGTGGGTTTCTTTCCAAAAGAGGGTGTGGACGATGTGGAAGCACCATTGGTAGATGAACTACCAATAGAGTGTTTGCTACCACTCGTAGAGTCACCGGAAGTTGGCCTAACAAAAGTAGTGGCCGATTTGGATGGACATCCCATCGTATACCCCAAACCAATGTGGTGATTGGCCGGAAGTAAGTCACTTAGGATTTTATCCAAATGGTCCTTACCCTTATTGAATTTATTAATTCGGCCTAATGTGTTCTCATATTTCTCTTTGAGAGAACGCATAGAAGTATCCAAGTTGGATACTTGCGATGTGAGCACATAAACACGAGATTTAAGATTCTCGTTCTCAATACTCAAAGTCGAGTTTTGAGAAGTTAAATCCGCTATCCTATGTTCTTCCGGATCATCAATGCTAACATGTTCAAGTTTAGATTTGAGATTAACAATCTCATTTCTTAACTCTTCAACAACGGTGTCGTTGTTGGTGATGATAGTCTTAGGCGAGGTTTGAATGCTAGCTAGGTCATCTTTTACTTTAGTGTATCTATTTACTAATTTAGTGTATTTAGACCATAAATGAGAGTTAGCATCCCTAAAATCATCCATAGTTACCTCATCGCCTTCGTCGTCGCTATCATCGGAGGAGGAAGATCCTTGATCATGCTCCTCTCTTGCCATGAAGCACATGTGCGCTTGCTCCACTTTCTCATCGTCCGACTCTCCGCTTGAGGAATCCTCGGAGTCGGTGAATGTTGATCCGACAAGTCCCTTTTTGTACCCCTTTTTGTACTTCTTCGACTTGTCGAACTTCGGCGCCTTCCACTTCTCCTTTTGCTTGTTTTGAGGACAATCCGCTTTGATGTGTCCTGGCTTATTGCATTTAAAGCACAAAGGTGGAGAGGCGTTAGTAGAAGTAAATGTAGATTTTTGTTTGAAGTTACCCTTTCGGAAGAAGCGATTGAACTTCTTTGCCGTGAGTGCAATGGATTCCATGTCCATTTCTTCTTCCGAGTCCTCATCATCGGTAGAGGTGGATGAAGCCGCCTTGAATGCAATCGCCTTTTTCTTAGGCGCGTCTTGGTTCAAATAGGACTTCATCTTTTCTTGTAACTTCACCTTGCTATCTTTGCGTACCTCGTATGACATCAAAGTACTCATCAATTGAACTACGGTATACTTATTCATGTCATTACCTTCCTCGATGGCGAAGGTACGTTTCTCCCAAGAAGAAGGAAGTCCTTCGATAAGCTTTGAGCACTTCTCCTTTTGAGTGTAGGATTTGCCGAGGGCCTCTAACTCGTTTATTATGTCAACGAAACGAGCGTAATATTCCTTCATCTTCTCGCCCTGTTGCATATGAAACATTTCGTAATCTTTGTTTACAACTACGAGTTTAGAGTCTCTTACCCTACTCGTCCCTTCATAAAGAATGAGGAGGGAGTTCCAAATTTGATATGCACTCTTACATGTGCATATCTTATTGAAGTCCTCGGGCTCCAATGCGCATTGCAAGGCGTTCATTGCCTTGGCATTGCTTACCTCCGCGGCGATCTCCGCGGTAGTCCATTTCTCAAAGTCTTCTTCTTCGGGCTCGATGTATTCCTTCATTGTGGTCCTCCATAAGGATGCACTCCGGAGGAAGGTTTCCATCCGGCATTTCCAGTACCCGTAGTTGGTACCGTTGAAGAATGGAGGCCTCGTAGAGGAATGTCCTTCCATCACCGAAGATGCTCCTTCACGGTTCCTGAAGGTGTCATAGTTGGAAGGTGGACGCACGGTCTTGTTGTCGTTGGCAGACATAGCTAAGTATCTGGCTCTGATACCAAATGTAATGCCCTACAAGCTACTGCACAAGTACTAGAGGGGGGGTGAATAGTACTTTAAAAATAACAAGGAGTATAATTCCAAATTATAGTGCAAACAACTACCAAAACAATTTGCGGAAGCTTAAATTGAATGACAACAACAAAATTAACAATGCTAACAAGAGATGTTAATGGGTTCGGATCCACCCAAGTCTCCTCGACTTGTTCCCGGTGATCCTACGTCCCAACCACCCGGATCCCCTCCGGATACTTAGGTTAGAAACCATAACCCAAGATTTCCACTATGAATATCTTGTGAAAAACCTTCACAAGATCAAATCATACATGCAATGGCAATAGTGATTCCCACAACCCGGGATCACAACCTTCTCTCACAACCGAGAGAATCAACAAGCAATATAAATGAGTTTATATTGAAATAAACAAACTTACCACAAAATCCTATAGCTTGAGTTTTTCTTACCCAAAAAGGTGAAAGGAAGGATTTGAGGAAGATGAAGTCACCAAGACCTAGCACCAAGGAAATGACCAGCAATGGGTGCCTAGGAGTGATTTGGAGACTTGATTCAAGCTAGAGCTTGAAGGGCTCACCAAGAACAAACTTCTCTCAATATGGATTCTAGATCTAGAATGTGAGAGAATGGGTTTCTTGTGAGGAAGAGAGCTTTGGAAATGAGTGAGAATGGCTATCTCTTTCTATCTCAATGAATCTCTTAATGGCAGCTCTTACCTAGAGAGAAATGACCTAGGTTCGTATTTATAGGGTCCCATAAAAACAAGTTAGGTCAATTCCCAACGGATAGAAATCTGAGGAAACTAGTCGGTCAAAGAACAACCACTGACCGACTAGTTCATCAACTAGTCGGTCAGTTAAACAACATGGACCGACTAAGTGAGGAACTGAGAAGAGATAGAAATTCAGACCTAGAAATCTAGTCGGTCCAAGAAGACTTTCTGACCGACTAGTTTCACAACTAGTCGGTCAGTCAGTGAACGTAGACCGACTAAGAGGCAAAGTGAAATAGTCTGAATACAAATTGACTTAGTCGGTCCAAGAACAAAAGTTGACCGACTAGATTGTCAACTAGTCGGTCACCAAACGTTCTTAGACCGACTAACGATAAACAGTAACTTAGGAGAAATTTAGCATGTACAATAAATCACAACTAGTCGGTCAAAGAAGCATCACTGACCGACTAGTTCACAAACTAGTCGGTCGGTGAGTCAACGTAGACCGACTAACTGTAAACAGTAAGGTGCAAGAAATTAAGGAAGCAAACTAGTCGGTCCAAGAAGAGTTGCTGACCGACTAGATCACCATCTAGTCGGTTAGTACTTCTTCTTGTACCAACTAACATGCACAAACAAGTCCGAATCGAAGCGCGACGCTTCGAGGAAGTTAGAATGAACTTGTACTAAGATCCTAGAGCTACGATATGAGCGTTATGAAGATAGAAACGTAAGATATACTCAAGGCTTAACATTCTATAGATCGAAGCTAAAAGACTATAAATAAAACCTTAATGAACGGTCTTCGAAAGCTTCGATTAAATCTTCATGACTTCCAAAACGGCGCAAGAGCTTCAACGAAGCTTTAGGCATGAATACGAGCTTTGAGAAGTGTTGAGATGTCGCTTTGATTGTTCTCGTGAATTTGGCGACGATCTCCAATACTGCGCTCACAAATTGTTAGTTCATGAATTATTTATGTTTGCTCATCATCCAAAACCAAATCCGGGGAGTCCAATATTCAACACCAGTTGCTCATATGTCGTGAAGTGGTTGGACGGGTGGGCTCGTAGCCAATATGAAGCTTTATCCCTCAAGGTGAAGGGAAAGAGCCTTAGCTTAATGGTGTCGTCACTCACATTTTTGGCTTTAAATGTATCGCACTTCGCCAGAAAAGTGTCGATATGATGGTTTGGGTTCTCGTGCGGATGCCCATGGAAGGGATCTTGCTGCATCAGATTTATGAGCCTGATCTTTAACTCGAAGCTCGCTGCCGCCAGTTGCGGTCTCAAGATGGAGGAATTGTTTCCGAAGCTCGGTTTCATGTGGTCCTATATGGACCCGGTGCGAGGTGGAGTGGCAGTATTTTCTGCCATCTGATCTGAGGGTGTCTGACTTCTATTCGAGGCCGTGAGAGCTCTTGCTGTTTTCTCGATTTCAGGATCAAATAGCAATTCTTTGTCAAAAGCTCCAAAGCGAGTGATCATGCACAAGACAGCTCAGAAAAACACCATGAGTAGCAAGATAATAAAAAAGAATTTAAAAGGATGGAAAGACAGGAAATGGTGAGAGTTGCTAGCAGATTCTTTGAAATAAAAATAAACCGAGATACATCGTAACTGTTCCCGGCAACGGCGCCAAAAACTTGACACCCCGAACTCACACCTAAAATCCACATGCTGTGTCACAATCACCGGGCACAATAAAGTTCCTAGGTGTTGACTCTGGGCTCTATCCGCAAGCAGACGGTGTCAAATTATAGTATATAAGATTATCGAATCCCACAGGGACAGTGACAGTGTATTGGGGTCTCAGATTATCTTAAAATCTCAGAATGAGATAGTGGTTGGTTTGGAAAGATTGGTTGTGATGGTGTTGTTGGTTCGATAATAAGAGAAGCTAGGGCCTTAGGGATCACCGCTAAGACCGTCGGAGGTTGATGTTAGAATGGGATTCTTACGTTGCATTGGATTTAGGGGGTTGATCTCTCAACTCATACCACTCTCGTGGGTTAGAATTTCGAGGTATTTCGGTGGCTCTCATTGACGCAATGGCGGTAGCCGTCAATGTAGTGATATAGTTCGTCGGTGAATCCCCTCAAGGCACGAGCCGGGCATGGTCACGAACCTTGGTTGGATCCACAAACTCCCTATTTAAATCCCAAAGATGCTCCTTAAGCTCATCAATTCCACCGACCGTGGGCATGATCTCAGTACGAGTTCTCCTAGGGATTTGGATGGATCGACCGAAATAATCCCTCTTATTCCCAATACAACCTAGAAATCCAGATCTACATCTCTTTCCTAGAGTCTTAGGGCTAACCCATCAGCCCTAGGGAAAACTACTCACACATGGCGATTACAACAAATAAAAACATAGTTTCTACTGTAGAAAACATCATAGCAATTAAATCGAGCGAGGGATTAAGATCTTACGTACCGAAAATGAGAAAGAGCAATAGCCAATAGAGATCCGAAGAATTACCGCAGATTCCAAGACGCAAGAGATAATAAAAATATAATCTTTCTCCAAAAGCAACTCAATTCTCTAAAACCTAGATCCAGATCTACAATCGTTTTTGATCTCCTACATTTAAGCTCTCTTTCAAAACATAATAAAAATATATCCCTAAAACGTCCGAAAAATTAACTCTAATACATCAGTGTGGGGACCCCATCGAAAAAATCCGAAATTCTGAAGTTTGGGGGCCCATATGTCGTCGACCGAGTCGACGACTCGGTCGAGTAGACGCTTGCTCGGTCGAGCAAGCGCATCAACTGCTCTTGGCTTGGGCGAAGGGGTCCGGGCTTCTCGGTCGAGCAGCCCGCCTACTCGACCAAGCTGTCAATAGATCGGAGTTCTCCTTCCAAAATGTCGCTCTGCATACTCGGCCTGAGTAAGCCTTGCTCGGTCGAGTCGTCCGCTAGCTCAGTCGAGTAGGTTTTGCTCGTTCGAGCAGGATGTTGGTGGCATGGAGCTTGAAAATAGGTCGACTCGAGCCAAGTCACCACTCTGCTCGGTCGAGTAGGATGCGCATTCTGCTGTGCTTGTGTATCAGCTCGACCGAGTAGCTTGTGCTACTCGGTTGAGTCGCCTGGGAAACATCCCTAATGACTCCTTTCTCTTGCTAGCTTCTCCTTCTCTCCTTCCATAAGCTTCCGAACCTTGACGAACTCCTGTAGAGCCTCGTCAACGGACTCACGGGCATGCTGGATGTGTCCATATCCAAAAATGGCTCCTAATCGCTCCAAAATCCCTGAAAATCCACAAAACTCTACGAAACTCGAATATGGCGTTAGTAGTGCAGTATCGTAAGAAAATGTGGGATTTGGATGCGGAAATGACATGAAATGCAATGGAATGATGCTATAAAAAGAGAGAAAATATGGACTCATCAGTTGCCATGTGCTTAGTATGTCAGCAGGTGACAGCTGAACATCATCGTACTGCTGGATTGCTTCAACCTCTGCCTATTCCGGAGTGGAAGTGGCAGTATATCACTATGGATTTCTTGACTGGACTGCCTCGGAGTGCTAAGCAGAATGGTGCGATTTTGGTGATAGTTGATTGATTAACTAAATCGACACACTTTATACCATTCCGAGTAGGACAATCTATGGAAATCCTGGCGAAGAAGTATATGGATGTAATGATCTATCCTTTACCTTTACCACTACTTCCAGTATACATTGTGATGTGACCCATGACCGTGCAGGAGATTGTTCGACTGCATGGTGTTCCGGTGAGCATCGTCTCCGACCGAAACACCGGATTTACATCTCAGTTCTGGAAGAGTCTGCAGACCAATCTGGGTACCAGTCTTAGTTTCAGCACTGCGTAACACCCGCAGACTGACGAACAGTCAGAGCGCACTATCCAGATATTGGAAGATATGTTACGAGCTTGCATGCTGGATTTCAAAGGCTCGTGGGAAGATCATCTGCATTTGGTAGAGTTTGCCTACAATAACAGCTACCAGGCCAGTATTGGCATGGCTCCGTTTGCGGCACTCTATGGAAGGAAGTGTCGATCCCCGTTGAGCTGGGATGACATTGGTGATCGAGAATTATTGGGTCTAGAGATGATAGTTGAGACCGTGGATGTAGTGCGTGGTATCAGAGACAAGCTACGCATAGTACGGGATCGGTACACGCATTGGGCTGATGCCAAGCGTTGTCACTTGGAGTTTCAACCGGGAGATCATGTCTTCCTGAAGATATCTCCAAACAGAGGAGTGATACGATTCGAGAAGCGAGGGAAGCTTAGCCCAAGATTCATTGACCATTTGATGTGCTAGAGCGAGTTGGAGAAGTTGCTTATCGACTAGCTCTACTGCCTTCATTAGAGGGAGTTCATAATGTTTTCCATGTCTCCCAATTGTTTCGTTACGTCAGTGACCCTACTCATGCGGTTGACTACTCCGAGATTACTGTTCGACCAAATCTGACCTACAAGCAGCAGCCAGTCCAGATTTTGGACCGACGACAGAAGACCCTCAGGAATAAAGTCGTCAATCTTGTTAGAGTGATGCGGCGTCACGGATCACCTGGAGAATCCACCTGGGAACGGGAAGAGGAAATATGTGAGCGCTATCGTCATTTGTTTCCTGAACCCTAACTGATAGAATTTCGGGGACGGAATTTTTATAAGGTGTGTAGGATGTAACGACCGGTATTCATCGTATGTATTTCGTACATATTTTTGTGATGTATTGATTTATGGAATGATTCGCGTTATGATTTTGTTGATTAGCCTGTATGTGTGATCCATTGGCGTAATTGCGACCCACTCGACTTCACGATCGAGCTAACAATAACTTTGTCACTTTTGAACATCATTGGCGTGTAATGGCAAACTTGTAAAAATTTGGATGTTGGTAGACATACTCCTAACCCAACCATCTCTTATACGTATTAATAAATCTTAAAGGATTTTAAGGGATCTAATTCAAACTCTAACAAATATTTCTCTAGATCTTAATTACCCTAACTGATGTTTTCATATCCTAATTAATTCTTTTTCCCTAAAAGAGATATCTAAATATCATAACTAATATCCCACATCTCACGTAGACCCGATTTCATGCGGATCGCAACCAACCCTATCTCCACGCATCCACGCCCTCTTCACGTAACCCACGCACAGTATATCCCAAAGAGATCTCAACAATGACAACAGACCCGACGGCATTCCTTTCTCTTCTTTATAGAACCCATGAAAAGATCCTGCAGCCTTCTCCCCGTGAGATCTCAAACCCATCAACCCCCCAAGCCTCCGACGACTTCTCTATTCAACCCAAAAACCCCAGACACCATTCCCCCTCCTCCTTCATCGCGCCACCCCAAGCGCTGGCATGTGCCTTCCTCCGCAGCCAGCGAGCACCTCTCCCCTTACACCTCCGACCCTCAGAACCCCAGCGCCTCAAGCCCAAGACTCCGGTGCCACCTCTCCTTGACGGCGACAACACCCCTGTGAGCCCACTCTGGTGACTCCTCCCGTCGCCACGAACTCCGACCCCAAGCCCCTCCCACACCACAGCTTTCAACCTCGCCCTCTCTTTGACCTTCCCAGCGCTCCGACGACCTCCATGATGCCGCACCTCTCCCTTCGCCACGACCCAGCTCTGCCATCATCACTCGTTAACGCCGTCGCAGCCCACGTCGAACCTGCTCCGACGTCCGACCATCCAACTCCACGTCGCCTCATCCCAACCTCCACTCCCCTCCGACTCGCTGGCGAGCATTCCTCAGGCCTCTCCGCCGTCTGTTCAAGCCTCCGACTCTACCCGTTTTCTCTCGCTGCAACAGACCTCGCAAGCAGTTGCCAAGCTCCGCCTCCGACCACCTGGGCTGTCACCGCCGAGCCTCTGCCCCGTCCCGCCGTCGTCGACAGGCCACTGCGATCACTTGCATGCATGCACTAGGAAACACAACGTAACGATAAGTTTTTATATGTATGAAATCGCATTATATCACGTGATGTTAGGTTCATGATGGCATGTGAGCTGTAGATTAGGCTAATAAACAGTATATATCAGTATATATATATATATATATATATATATATATATATATATATATATATATATATATATATATATATATATATAGGAAAATTTTCAAATGAGAACATTTCGCACCGTGCGAAAATGTTTTTAGTTTTTTTTTTGAAAATTTTTTTCAAAAATTCTTTTTTCCACCCTCATTATATGTTGTTATACACCCCTCAAAAAATAATCGTTGAGAAATAATGTCATTTGGCCTTCGATCAAGGCATTTCATCAAATTTGCACGTTTTGAGACCGTTAAATTTGTAACTGGTGGATGGGTGCTCTAATCCCCAACGGGTTCACCCATTATTTTCCCTGGGGTATATAATTGTATGGATTAAACATCAAAAAAGGAATTTTTGAAAAAAATTCAAAAAAAGATATAAAATCTTTTCGCACGGTGCGAAAAGCCCCTTTTGTATAAATAATGTTAAAGGTTATGTAATTTTATATTAACAGTATATACTTTATATTATACAAACAGTGCCTCATATTATATTAAAAAGTGTGTGTGCGCGCGCGCGTGTGTGTGTATATATATATAACAGTGTTGTATAAATTAGTATTAATACTATTTCAATTGATTAATAACTGGTAGCTTAATATCGTAGACGCTGATAAATCATGCATCTCGTTGCGATCACCTGAATACCCAAAACCGTCTCGAACAGGCAAGTATTTTATTTTAAATGAATTGCAAACTAAAACTGCTCAACATCAACATATGCTGAAATCTGTTATTGATACTCATCTGAACTTTAGAACTGAATTATATGCTTTCTCTTTAGTAGTTGTTTTCGTATGTATGGACATGTAACATAAAGTCGTTGAGCTTATTGCTATCTGTCTGCTAACAAAATGAACCGTACTAGACAGAGGGTAGGACACAACCCTCGAAACAAACATATGTGACACCATCGAATACAAATGGGATGAACCTAGTCGAAGACTAGAACGAACACTTGGGTGGGGTTGGTTCATGTAGTAGAGTCTGTAAGTGTATCTTGTACATCTTACGGCTATTTCCATACCACACTAATGGAAGCAAGCATCTTGGCCATTTTCCAGGTTAGGTGTCATGCCCCGCTTCCCATAATACCTAGGAGCGAGGATGCGACGAAGGTCCGCATGTGCATAAAACAAGAAGGTATTTTTTTCTTCCTCTCTGCTTTATGCACAATAAGCGTCTGTAGTAATTCCATCGAAGGCATGTACTTGTCATGCAAACTCGGAGAAACAACACACAACATCTTTATTATCCAATAGATGAAAAGTAGTACAAGACTGGGCCTAACAGTATGGCCTACAACGACTCGACAGAAAGTAAAGTACATCACTCGAAAGTGAATAGCACACTTGCGGTAAGAAAAGCACACCGACAGTGAAGGAAAGCTGATGCTGTGGTCGAGTCGGAGACTCCTACTCATCTGTAGGTGCGGGCTCAGTAACATCCTTTGATCCATGGTCCAAGGGATTGTCTTCAGTGTAGTACTCAACGTACTCCGTCGGCTCGTAGTCTAACATGTATTTCAATGAAAACAATGAAATACATGTCAGCGCTAAGCGACAAGTAAAAACCAACAGAAAGTAAAGGCAGGAAAGTAATGCGCGAGCAAGAGGAAACAAACGTCGCTTAACTATCTAATCTTGTAGGCTGGCCTAAGAATAAGAAGTCTAGCTTAACTCCCAAACCAGCCAGTCAGTCAGGGCTTGAAGGCACATGTCACTTCTTAGACCGCAGGACGAGTCCTTTGGTTGACCAACCCACTTCCCATTCCTTTCTAGACACTGATCCAGTAGTAATTTAAGATCGCTTATTACTATACCGTTCAGCCACATTCGAGCAGTCTCGACTTAGTCAGTAGTCGTGACAAAACAATGGTATCAATCAAGCTAGTGCAACAGTCTTAGCTCAAGTGCACGATATGCAACCATAAGTGCACCCATCCCTCGGAGCAACCCGTAGAATATCTACCTACCATCCCCTGCAGGGAGATGGTACGGCTTACCAAATAAGGGTGGACCCGGTCACTCCCACACACTTCGTAGCTCAAGACTATCCCCTAACCCGTGGTGTATCAGCTATATCCGTATCCGTATCCGTATCCGTATCCGTATCCATGTGGCCTTATAGGCCCATCATTTCGTACATCCAACAACGTGTACGACAATACATACAAAAATGAGTACAGTACAACAAACACATATATTTGGTATTTACTTGCATGTGGTCGTGACTGATTGCAGTCCGGTTTCTTGGGCGAGTCATGTGCCGTGTCCGGGAGTCAGTGTCTTCCCGGGACGTTTACCTACAAACACCACGCGCACGCAACCATATTTTATTCATTAATAATCGAAGTTTCAAAATCTGTACTACGTGCATGTTCGCACGTACATGTATACACATATTGAAAATATACAATTTTATCTTTTCCATTTCCAATCTCTAATTCTTAAATCTCTAACTCTAAAAACTTTAACTAAAACCCCCCTTCCTTTCTCTATTTCTTTTTCAAAGCCAAAAGCTTTGACAGTAATACCGTCATCTTCTCTCTCTTTTTTTATTTCTTTTTTTCTAACTCTTTAACTCTCATTCATTCCCAAAAAATAGGCAGCACCAAACTTTTTCCAAACCTGTCAAAAGTTTTTCTTCAACATTTTTTTTCTTCTTCTTGTTTTTTTTGTAGGAGACCAAGTGGAGAGGAAAGCAAGAGGGCCAAGGAGAGGTGGGTGGTGGCTGGCCACCCGACCGGCCGTTCGGCCGTTGCCACGCCCTGCTTCCCAGTATACTTGGGGGTGAGGACGCAAGCAGGTCCGCATGTGCTTAAAGCAAAGAAAAGGTACTTATTTTTTTCTCTCTCTTCTTTGACTTAAGCACAATAAGCGTTTAATTAGCGAAGGCAGGTCCCTGCACGCGAATTTCTCAGAAGCAGCATAAATATTACATTACAATACCAGCGTCCAAAGCAAAGTACACAAACAATTAAGGCCTAGCATGGCCGTACAATCTGCTGAAAACAAACACACCTGAAAACAACAATACAAATAATAAAACTGAAATAGAAATAGTCCGCTCTAGCTTTCCGCAGGGAGGATCTCAGTGTCTTCGTAACTCTGATCAGCGGGGTCCACCCCTAAGGTAGGATCCTCAAAGGTAGGGTCCTTAAGGTACTCTGTCTCTAAACCTAACATATATTTCATAAAACATTGAAATATATGTCAGCGATAAGCTCGGCAAGATATTTAAAGTAATGAACGAAGAACGACTATAAAGGACAAAAGAGCGTTAGTACACAATTATGAATAATAAGTGCAGAAAAATAAAGTATGAGCATGCATGGATATTTTTGCAGTTAAAAGTAAAGTGAAACAGTTGTATGTTGAGTATTTGTTTATTTGTGCACGTGATAAGTCCATGCCTGGGTAGGTGAAATGTTCTCGATACACCTTATCACCGGGGTTTACCGTGACGCTCCACACAATGGCTGCCTCCACCAGAGGGGCCGTAATCGTGTTCGAGACACACTCACAAACCCTACTGCAATGGACCAACCCCACCCAAAGTGTACTGTCTAGTCATCGACTAGGTTTCACCCATCTGTATTCGATGGTATCACCCCATCTGTATTCGATGGTTATCACATATGTGTTTGTAACATACTCGTTTTTCCCAATTAATTTAGCTTGTTAACATGCAGATAGTAAAAGCAGTCCAATTAAGTTACAAGCATGTGACAAATTGTTTCAAACGATCGACATTAATATGACTAGTGCATTTAATTTAGCAGGCAACAAAATGAAAACACGTCAATTGGCTATCAGAAATTGACAAGCACATTAGATTTAGCACTAAGTTTGAACGGCCAGATTTGCAATTCATTTACTAAAAATACTTGCCTTGACGTGGGCGTGGGTGTCCAGGTCGTGGTAGTGTGAAGCACATTTTATCTGCGTCAAATAGGCTAGTGGTCAACAACTAGTAAGATAAATTTACACTAACTTACTAAAAGGTAACAGTGACTTAGGAGAATTAATATTAAGTTCACTTAACTACTTTTATCTTAGCTTAACAATTTTAACTTAACATTAATAATACTGCTAATAATAATAATAATAATAATAATAATAATAATAATAATAATAATAATAATAACTTATAACTTTAATTATAACTTAATAACGGTTATAAATTTAATAATAATAATAACAATAATAATAATTAACTTACATTAAATATCCCCCCTCTTCTTCTCTCCCTCTGTCTCTATCTTTCCCCCGTTTCTTTTTTTTCGTTCTCTCAGCAGGAGATCGTGGCGATGCGGCAAGAGGCGGGCGACGGCGGATCCGAAGCTTTAGGGCGACGGGCGGCGCAGGCGAGATCAAGGCGCGGCGTACGACGATCGAGGGGGCGTGGCTGTTCGGGGGTCGGATCCGACGGACGGCGGGCGACTACTCGAAGGCGACGCGCGGCGGTCTCTCGACGGCGACGGATCTCCAGGCGGCGCGGGCGATCGAGGCAGCGGCGGCCTGATATGGGCTCGGGGCGCTTCCACGGCGGCGGGGCGGCGATTGATGCGGCGGCTCCGAGATCGGGGAACGGCGATGGTCCGAGAACAGCGGCGACATTGATCGGAGGAGGGCCGATTGTCGGAGGGCCCAGGGGATCGGGGACGTGGGATGGGCGGCATTCGAGTTCATCGGAGCGTCGAGGAGGGAGGAAGAGCGGGCGGTGGATGCGTGAGTTCGAGTGGCCTGGGGGTTTGAACGTGAAGAGTGAAAGAGAGATGGCCTGGGTGAGTTGTATTATATAGGGTTAGGGGTTTATATTGGGTTTGAGAAATTAGCTGAGAGAGTGTGTGCGTGTTAGATGGGGATGTGGGTAGCTGTGGGTTTGGTTAGGTGGTAATGGGATTAGATAGGGTAATTAGAGTTAATTAGGTAATTAATAATAAGTAAAACCCTGTTAGCGAAAATAATTAGTAAAAATACAAAAACGAAATTACGATGTTGCCCATACTAGGAAACGTATCTGGAAAACTACGAAAACATACCCACAGGATCTTATCGTCGCGAGGATCGCGAATACGAAGCCCGTTTCAGGGTTTGGGCTACGGGGATATGTGTTTTAGGTCAAAATGTTTAGGAAGCGGGTTGCAGATTCTAGGTTGAAACGATATCAGAAATTTGCGAATTTAATGTGGGGAGCCCTAAATGATCATAGGATGTTACTGTAGAAGTTTGAAAACGTTTTGAAGATGTTTGAATAGAAAATAAATTCATTAAATCAAAACGGTAATTATTGAAAATGAATTTTTATCGAAATTGTTTTTGAGTATTTGAGGAAATCTAAAACTACTGAAATACATTATAATTAGTCTAGTGCTTCAAAAATATTTTTATAGAAAATTTTGAAATCATTTAAAACTTCTGATCAACCACTACAAAATACCTTTTAAAATGAAATTACGTTAAATACTTAATTCAAATGTATTGAAAAATACAGGTCGTTACATCCTACGCTTCTTAAAATAATTCCGTCCTCAGAATTTAGAAGATCGATAATCGCCTAAGTGATTTAAACGATCGAAAGGAATGCTTGATGAACGACTACAATATAGGAAAACAAGTTGTTAATATCATGAAATATAATGTGATATCACAGTATCAAGAAAACAAGAGATTCTGTCATGTATGAATATATACTATTGACATCACCATAGTTACTTCAGATTTATCAAGTAGCCAAAATATAAAGATAATGGCATTACATGAAAATGAGAGCTATTATGATGATGACATATATTCGAACTTGGAACCCGAGGTGAAAAGTCAGTAGCAAGCTATTTAAACCACATAAAACGGAAGACCATAAATTTTAAAATTTTCCACTCATGCCTATGAAGACTACATGGTCTTAATCATGTAAATCATCGCCATAGCATACAAAAGCGTGATGACTAATCCAAATGCATCCGCGCTGTTACAACTTAACCAGCCGAACGCAAAGGACTTCATCTGCCATGCTACCCAATTACAAGCCAAAATCCATATCGACACCAGAAGGCAGATATAAGGCCAACTCTCAAGGATCAAGATCATTGCTACCACTATTTCCAGCAATCTCAACAACATCCAACAATAAGCCAGCAACATAGCTGTTTCCCAAATCCGAGTACCAGACTGGCATCCAATTTCAACACCTAAGGCCAAAAGCAAGCTGATACTCATCCCCAATGATACTCCTTACCAACACCATTGGTCGACATCTACGGTTATCACCATCAGTCCTAAACAATTCAACGACCAAAAACTCACGAACCCACAAACACGAAGGAGCGGCCCTAAGAAGGAATCGAAGCGGGGCAGCTCAAGGGGGAAGAACCAGAAAAGGGAGCTCCAAAGAATACCAAGAACGGCGAATTCCCAAGAACTCAACCACATGGCAACAACGAGGGTGACGGCGAGGGCTGTCGTTAAGTCCAACAATCCGCAGGGTCGTTGGTGGGCCATCGGCGGTTGTCGATCCGTGGCGGCGAGGGCTGTGATTGGCTGTTGTCCCATGGCGGGGGCCTCCGGGATGGGGTGGAGCGGAAGCTGGCGGATCTTCGGGTGAGGCCGGCGGATCGGAGATCGGAGCGGCGATGCGAGGTCGGGTCGAGCTCGCTTGAGGAAGAGGCCGGGAGGATGAGCGGGTGATGCCGGGGCGAAGAGGAAGCCACGGGGTGGCTTAGGGAGGAAGGAGAGGGGTTTTTTAAAAGGGGGGGAGGGGCACCGAAGGTCGGTGTTAGGTAGGGTAGGGTTAGGCGGGAACGGAACTCGAGGAGGGGAAGCGGACAAAGGAATTTAAGAGGGGGAAGAAAGGTGGTCGGTGGAAAATGAAATTAAACCCTTGGAAAAATCGGGTACAAGATGAATGTAGGGGCTAGAAGAGAAACACGAGCTCAAAAAGACGCAAACAACCTATACTTACACGTCAGGTTTGGCTAGTCTCAAAATCTCTAGCACCATCTTTCAATACTTCTGAGCGTCCTTCGATTCGCTTCCGTTGTCGAACTCGACTTCTGATGATCGAAAATCGAATGCTACACTCCTTAAAATAACGTAGCTAGGGTTCAAGCGTACTAAACGCGATTAGGAAGAATTATAAGAATTAGTAGAATGATCAGAAGGCCATCATTAACTAAAGAAATGTTGCTAGTGATGAAGATCGATGGCGTTACATAATCATGGCTCAACCTGCATTGATGCAATGATTAGTTCGTTCGGCTTGGCCCCAAACTTGATAGGCCCAAGTGAACGGTCTCCGCTCATGAATTCAAACACATGATGATCAGGGATTTCAAACACTACTTTCTTGTTGTGACAATCGATAGTAGCGTAGAAATTTCCTAACCAATCCATGCCAAATATCGCATCGAAGTTCGACATGTCAACTACCATAAAATCTGCGAACAACTCGTGTCCACAAATCACTATGGGGCAAGATCGACAGCCAATAGAAGTCTTCACTACTCCACTCGCAGTAGTGATACTCAAGCGATTTTGTAGAGAGTCAACATGAATAGGATGTTTCTCTACAAATCCTTGGGATATGAAGCAGTGATTGGCTCCCGAATCAAAAGGGATAGGGCTGGATGAGAGGCTATCAATAAAACACCTAATATATAGGAAATATCTTAGCAAAAGATAAACAAGTTACCCATGCATATAATATAAGCACTATAAAAGAAGGGTTTAAGTAATACCTGAAATCACTTGTCCATCCGACTCAGTCTCCGCGGCTGTCATGGTGAAGATCTGATGTCTCGGCTGGTTGTACCTCGCCAATGCGAAAGCCTTCTGTTGTGGAGCCAGAGGTGGTCCATACTGAGTAGTTGTTGGCTTGCTGGTGCGGCGAGTGCAGTCCCTGGTAGCGTGTTCAGATGCTTCGCATATCAGGCATTGCCTCAGCAACACTTGACAGTCCTTCTTGACATGCCCCTGTCGGCTACAATGGTGGCACTTCATCTGATATCGGTTGTTGACTGGAGGTGCGGGCCTTTTAAACAGTGCAGTTTGTTCTGGTCCAAGAGCGTCTCTTATTCGTTCCTCAGGATGCTTACTCCCTCCAACTTGGGCTGTCTCTCGAAGTTTATCTACACCCTCGTAGTTACGTGCTGCTCCAAGTATCTCCTCATCGGGTGTTAGATAGACAGATGTCCTTGGCACTTGGGAGTTGTAGATTAAACCTTGACTGGACTGGAACACTTGGTCTGCAGGTTCCCTAACCAGATGAGGAGCAAAACGATTGAGCGCAGAGAGTAATCGAGTTTATACTTCCATCATTTCTCTTACGAGTCCCACGATCTCGTTGTAGGCGTCACCATTTCCATTACGAGTGTTGGGTTGATCTGCCATGCTACAATCAAACAAAGTAAATATTTGTGTACTAGTTTATCTAAACGATCTGGTTAGTAATAATATTTATACTATTCCAGAAGTGTCTTGCAGAGTGCAAGAGGAGACCTGCGTGGGCCACCACTAAAACCTGCCACGCCCCACTTCCCAGTATACTTGGGGGCGAGGACGCGAGCGGGTCCGCTTGTGCGTAAAGCAAAGAAGATGTACTTATTTTTTCTCTCTTCTTTGACTTCAGCACAATAAGCGTTTAATTAGCGAAGGCAGGTCCCTGCACGCGAATTTCTTAGAAGCAGCATAAATATTACATTACAATACCAGCGTCCAAAGCAAAGTACACAAACAATTAAGGCCTAGCATGGCCGTACAATCTGCTGAAAACAAACACACCTGAAAACAACAATACAAATAATAAAACTGAAATAGAAATAATCCGCTCTAGCCTTCCGCAGGGAGGATCTCAGTGTCTTCGTAACTCTGATCAGCGGGGTCCACCCTTAAGGTAGGATCCTCAAAGGTAGGGTCATCAAGGTACTCTGTCTCTAAACCTAACATATATTTCATAAAACATTGAAATATATGTCAGCGATAAGCTCGGCAAGATATTTAAAATAATGAACGAAGAACGACTATAAAGGACAAAAGAGCGTTAGTACACAGTTATGAATAATAAGTGTAGAAAAATAAAGTATGAGCATGCATGGATATTTTTGCTGTTAAAAGTAAAGTAAAACAGTGTATGTTGAGTATTTGTTTATTTGTGCACGTGATAAGTCCATGCCTGGGTAGGTGAAATGTTCTCGATACACCTTATCACCGGGGTTTACCGTGACGCTCCATACAATGGCTGCCTCCACCGGAGGGGGCCGTAATCGTGTTCGAGACACACTCACAAACCCTACTGCAATGGACCAACCCCACCCAAAGTGTACTGTCTAGTCATCGACTAGGTATCACCCCATCTGTATTCGATGGTATCACCCCATCTGTATTCGATGGTTATCACATATGTGTTTGTAACATACTCGTTTTTCCCAATTAATTTAGCTTGTTAACATGCAGATAGTAAAAGCAGTCCAATTAAGTTACAAGCATGTGACAAATTGTTTCAAACAATCGCCATTAATATGACTAGTGCATTTAATTTAGCAGGCAACGAAATGAAAACACGTCAATTGGCTATCAGAAATTGACAATCACATTAGATTTAGCACTAAGTTTGAACGGCCAGATTTGCAATTCATTTACTAAAAATACTTACCTTGACGTTGGTGTGGGTGTCCAGGTCGTGGTAGTGTGAAGCACATTTTATCTGCGTCAAATAGGCTAGTGGTCAACAACTAGTAAGATAAATTTACACTAACTTACTAAAAGGTAACAGTGACTTAGGAGAATTAATATTAAGTTCACTTAACTACTTTTATCTTAACTTAACAATTTTAACTTATAAATAAGTAACCTTTATAATAATCTTATAACATTTTATAATAACAAACTTATAACATTAATAATACTGCTAATAATAATAATAATAATAATAATAATAATAATAATAACAACTTATAACTTTAATTATAACTTAATACCGGTTATAAATTTAATTTAATAATAATAATAATAATAATAATAATTAACTTACATTAAATATCCTCCCTCTTCTTCTCTCCCTCTGTCTCTATCTTTCCCCCGTTTCTTTTTTTCGTTCTCTCAGCAGGAGCTCGCGGCGATGCGGCAAGAGGCGGGCGATGGCGGATCCGAAGCTTCGGGGAGGCGGCTTGGGCGGTGCAGGCGAGATCGAGGCGTGGCGTACGACGATCGAGGGGGCGTGGCTGTTCGGGGGTCGGATCCAACGGACGGCGGGCGGCTTCTCGAAGGCGACGCGCGGCGGTCTCTCGACGGCGACGGATCTCCAGGCGGCGCGGGCGATCGAGGCAGCGTCGGCCTGATATGGGCTCGAGGCGCTTCCACGGCAGCGGGGCGGCGATTGATGCGGCGGCTCCGAGATCGGGGAACGGCGATGGTCCGAGAACGGCGGCGACATCGATCGGAGGAGGGCCGATTATCGGAGGGCCCAGGGGATCGGGGACGTGTGATGGGCGGCATTCGAGTTCCTCGGAGCGTCGAGGAGGGAGGAAGAGCGGGCGATGGATGCGTGAGTTCGAGTGGCATGGGGGTTTGAACGTGCAGAGTGAAAGAGAGATGGCCTGGGTGAGTTGTATTATATAGGGTTAGGGGTTTATATTGGGTTTGAGAAATTAGCTGAAAGAGAGGGTGTGTGTTAGATGGGGATGTGGGTAGCTGCGGCTTGGGTTAGGTGGTAACAGGATTAGGTAGGTTAATTAGGGTTAATTAGGTAATTAATAATAAGTAAAATCCTGTTAGCGAAAATAATTAGTAAAAATACAAAAACGAAATTACGATTTTGCCCCTACTGGGAAACGTACCGGAAAATTACAAAAACATACCCACAGGATCGTATCGTCGCGAGGATCGCGAATACGAAGTCTGTTTCAGGGTTTGGGCTACGGGAATACGTGTATTAGGTCAAAACGTTTAGGAAGCGTGTTTGCGTGTTCTAGGTTGAAACGATATCAGAAATTTACGAATTTAATGTGGGGAGCCCTAAATGATCATAGGATGTTACTGTAGAAGTTTGAAAACGTTTTGAAGATGTTTGAATAGAAAATAAATTCATTAAGCCAAAACGGTAATTATTGAAAATGAATTTTTATCGAAATTGTTTTTGAGTATTTGAGGAAATTTGAAATTACTGAAATACATTATAATTAGTCTAGTGCTTCAAAAATATTTTTATAGAACTTTTTGAAATCATTTAAAACTTCTGATCAACCACTACAAAATAGCTTTTAAAATGAAATTACGTTAAATACTTAATTCAAATGTATTGGATAAATATAGGTCGTTACAGCCGTCGTCGGCCGTCGCCGGCGGTCAGGCGGCAGCAGGGCCGAAAACTGCTGTTGCCCCCTTTTTCAGAGAGAGAGAAAGAGGTAGAGAGAATGGAGAGAGAGGAAATTAAGGGAGAGAGGAGGAAGGGGATTGCTGCCGGAGGAGGTTGCCGTCGTCGGAGGTAGGTTGTGCTTGATGGGTTTGATTGCTTGTTGTTGATTTTTAGAGAGAGATAGAGAGATTTAGAGAGAGAGATTGATGGAGATTTTTGATGGAGATGAAGTAGGATGATAGGGAGATGATGGGGGCTCACCGGAGTGGGGAGGGGGATGGTCGGAACTTCGCCGGAGCTCTCGCCGGAGGTGGGTTTCTGATGGAGGAGGGTTAAGGGGGGTTAGGTTAGTTTTATTAATTTTTAATTAATCTCATTTAATTTTTAGTCAAAAGGGTTAGATTTAGACACGATGTGTTTTTGAAAAATAATCCCATACGTTTTCAAGATTCTGAAAATATTTTATTATTATTTTTATTAATTATAATTATAATAATATTATTATTAAAAATTAGTATTTTTTTAAATATACTGGAAAGATTATTGAAAAATATGAGCACGTTCTTGACAATGCGGGGATCACGAATACATGATCAGTATCTTAGGTTGAGCTATAGACAATACATAAAAAATAAAAAGGTCGTTTCGATCATCGGTGTCGGGTCTGCAGGTCCCTAGTCGATCCGATTTCAGAATCGTACGAAACTTGAACTGATGGTCTATTTTGACCTAAAAGTCATGGTGACGGAGTTTGAAGTCGTCTGGACGACGTTCACATAAATAAGTATTTATCAGCCATGAATAATTTTATTTAATTATAATTTAATAATAATACACCCCACTCCAATAGTTTATAAATCTATAAAATACATGAAAAATATGAAAAATACTTGGGAAATATATCTTGTCAGATACATGACGTCACATCCTACCCACCTTATAAAAATTCCGTCCTCGGAATTTAAGGAAAGAGATGAGGATAACGCTCTCGCATTTCCTCTTCACGTTCCCAGGTGAATTCACCAGGCGAATCATGATGCCACATAACTCTCACTAGCTCAACAACTTTGTTCCTGAGAGTCTTCTGTTGACGATCTATGATCTGCACCGATTGCTGGGGAGGAGGCGGGATGCAGATGGGAGGGAAATGACAGATAAAAGGGAAGGGGAGTGGCAGACGAGGGGGCGGGGGAGAGGGCTGGGGCATGTGCGGGTGGGGCTGGTTACGCGGGGGAGCGGGCGGGTGGGGAGGGGAGGGGCTGGGGAGGGCGCTGGGGAGGAGACGAGGGTGCAGGGGATGGGTGCGGATCGACGAGGGGCTAGGGAGCATGTGAGGGGCTGTGAGGAGGCTGGGAGGGGGCGGGAGATGAGGGATGTCGACGAGGGTTAATTATTAATTGTTTAATTAATTATTAATTGTTATTTGTTTAATTAACATTTTTATTGTTATTTGTTTAATTAATTTAATGAAAAACTGAGGGGCTGATGAGAAAGTGTAATGAGCAATTTTGTAAAAGATTTATGTGGGGTTTACAAAAACTAAGAGGCTGAGGGCAACCAAAGAGGTATGTGTAATGATCAATCTCTTCATGCACAAAAAGTTTGAGGATTTTATACGAGTTTTAGAAAAGGGTATAATATGTATTTTTTAAAAAAGTACGTGGTAGGTGAACTGAACAAAAAGGGATGTTCTCATAGCAATTCCCTTCAGCCCCTGACGTCATACCACGTGTAACAGATGTGATTTTTTTATATAAAATATTGTTTTTGTTGTGAAGTGTTTTCTACGGAAGCCCTTAGATCTTTATTTATAAGGAAGAGTTCATACAAAGGTAGGATACATGATTTGTAACAGGATAGACTACTCATAGTAAGATAAACTGTTCGTAACGCTCCCCCTAATCCTGACATTAGTGTGGCACTCATACTCATGAATACTTCAGGATCCAGAGTTATTATGTGAACATCACTAGGGGTGGATACTTCAAGATCCGGAGTTAATGAGATTTGTCGCGTCAAAACCTTTGGCTATGGAAAACCCAGTAAGAAAAAATCATAGCTAAGGAAAAAGATTACAATTCTCTTTTAACTCCCTTTGATTTGTACAAGCTTCAGGCTTGTAGGTCTCTTAGGTATTTTACATCAATCCTATTCACAACATTCTGAAAAAGTATTGCAAATCACAGATATCACCATTCTTTGGCAGCTGCTGAATCCAAAAGAGCTCTGGATAGGTGTGCTTTGCCTTGTCGCCTCTGATGTAGTCTCCTCAAAGTTGGGTTAAGCATGCATCATGGTCTTCATACTATGTGGTTAGCTTCAAATCCCCAGTCTTTAACCCACTCGTCACTGAGATGTGATGTACCATTGGGCGCAACCAAACACACTCTTGGCTTGCTTCAGGAATGGCAAGGATCTTGGAATTATCGGGTGATGTTGCCTTCATAGTTTGCTTTACAGATCTCTAAGAGATGGCCGTCCCACTGCAGGTAAACACGTACCCAGATCGTGACTTCTCATTATGGGGGTCGGACTTGTAACCTGCATCTGCAAAACCAATCAACGTGGATGACGATCCTTTCTTATAATATAATCCTAAATCTATTGACCATTGGAGGTAGCGCAGAAGATGCTTATATTCCAATCCATTGGCGCTAGTTTAGGCGCAGTACTGTATCCGGCTTTAATAAGTTTATAGTGAATGCTATATTGGGACGCGTATTATTAGCCAGGTAGAAAAGTACTTGATAAGGGATTCAGGACCTAGAGTATCACCCTCCTCTTCCAGCTGATGGAAGGGATCTTTTTGTACATCCAGTGAACATACTACCACAGGTGTAATCAGTGGATGATAATGGTCCTTGTGTAAATTCTTCAACACACTCTGGTCTACGAAGTCTAATATAATAGGATTTCATATTTAGATAATAAATCTGTGAGCGATGACATATCTTTATTTTGCTAGGTCTTTCATATCATATTTGATAGTCATGCTAACAGATATTTCGATTTTCTCTTCAGGAGATCCGATAAGATTTAAGTCATTTACAACTATAATTTCAAATCATGTACTTTGCTCTTATAGAGATGCAAAACTAACATTTAGTAGGAATCCTTGCTTTGTCAAGGGACTCACTTAGTTGTATAGTATTTTATTATCTCTTCAATAGAATAAATGTCCTAAAGTCTATTCAGACATTTAAGGAAATGAGGAATGTATCTTTATCAAGATATATATAGAGGCATGTTGTCACAACATCCAATAACAGCATATCCAAAATTTCTTTTGCCAAATCGCAAGGTATTCGCAACTGTAACCAGGGAGTCTGATGCATCATTTATATAAGTGAGTCAAGCTCTTCTTACTTGTTTATTCACACGTTTCAGCGAAAAAACCTTGAGCTATAAGCAGTACCTTATAGCATACGATTTCATGCTTATATTCATATTTATACAATACTCATTATGCCCACAAGTTTGACACATTTTGGTGTTTGGATTTCAGGTCCAAACACTTCATGTTTCATAAGCAAGTCCAGCTCAGCTTTTATTGCATCGTTCCACATTAGCCAATCTCTACGTTTTCATTTTAGCAACGGTGTGTGGATCGATATTATATTTATCATCACTTTTGCGATGTAAGTGGCAATATGATACGTGAATATATTGTAGACAATTTTGTTCTTTCTGTCTAACACCTTCCCAATGCGTACAAAATTTAATGATATTTCAATTTCTCACGGGTTCTCCTCTTCTGGGGGTTCCAGGAGGGATGAGGGTATGGACATGAGCTCATTGTCATGCGGTGGTATTGTCTCAGGGCCTCCAGGAGTTTTCCTATTTCTGGAAACTTTATCCTTGGAGCATGGTGGTTTGCTTATTTTCAATTGAGGAGCAGCCACTTCAAATACTGGTGGATTGCATCCATATTCAGAGATGTCAATCCTAGTTGGAGTTTTAGAAGAAGGGATGTGCGATCTGAATTTTCTTGTTATCAATAACTAAGTCCAATAACTGTTGAACAATTTTCTTAAATGTGGAGGATCTTTAGGATCTCATTACCACATTTCATAATTCTCGGATCATATATTTTTATTTTTATTTTTATTTTTGTTATTTTAAATGGTCAGTGGAGTTTCATGCTTCAACCGAGTTAAGCCTGGTGCTGAGAATGTGGACACATCAATACACAGTCTTCGAGACTTTCAACTACTTCCCTGTTTGGGGTGTAAGGTATCTATTTATCTAGGATGAATCAAACCCAATATAGATTCCAAGACGACATTGATGTCTTAATTTTATTCTATGTGGTGATGCTATATGGATATTTGTAGTGCATCCAAACATTCTAAAATAGGATGTCGGTGTTGCACTGTATATTAATTTCATCGGAGGCTAAGTCTAACGCCTTCATGCCTAAGACGAATCAATGATGCTAAAATAGCATGTCCCCATGCAATGAACAACAAATGGAATTTTATTAACAACGAATGAGTAATTCATTGGAGTCGTTTTAATAATCGACTCATCCAACCTATTTTGGGTGTGAACACGAGCTTCGGGGTGTTCAATTATTATTCCAGCTGCAGATTAATTTCCCAGTATTATCCAATGTACCTGCAATTTGTTATTTTGTTCTATTGGCTTTGGAAAAGCTGGACTGCGGTTGGATAATAGGCTTGCTTATGACTATTTAGAGAATATATTGATAAGTGTGGTAAAGCACTTTATCTGCCCTTTCTCAGGGAGTGGATAAGCCCACAAAAATCCCTTAAGTACTCTTAAGAAACTCAAAAGTTTCAATATTTCATGTATAGTGGAGATAGTTTTATAAATATATCTCCTTGAATTCTTTCGATGAAGCTTTGATATTCCTTGCCCACTTTACGGGAGATGATTTTGTAATTAATTTTCCCATATAATAAGGGGACATGGAAACGCATCCCTTCAGAAGAATCTTCAAGTTCTTTAGATTATGTCCATAGGATTGGGACATGATCCAGTGCATCATCACTGATCATGCCAAAATAGAAAATTGTACAAGTCCGGGCACTTCTGGTGCTCCGTTAAATTTACTTCCGCTCCTCAAATTTTGTATGGTGTGGGCCTTCTGAAAGTCCATTTAAATACTCAAATATGGTCTTCATGCCATTATTTTTCTTGAGTCGTTACATACAAATACTCGGTATTTATTTCTGTTATCATTTTCTATCAGGGATTTCATTTTGACGAATATCCATTGAAACACAGTAAGTTTCCTTTCATGATTTCTGAGAGTACATGGCATCCTCATATTTTGTTCAGGAGTTTACATGTTTGTAATGTTTGATCCTCAAGGCAGACGTCCCAAGATAGTGCTTCATGACTGTCATTAGGGTGAGATGCTTTTGTTAGTATACGTCGTGAAGGGTCTCGTGGATGGTAGAATTATCCACAGTTGTTTGACAAGTTCACTTAGTGAATGAGTCAAACTTATAACAAAGCATAACCATTTAATTACAATATACTACAATGCATAAAAACATAACAGTTTATCTCAAACTATGTCTTGTAAGAAAAAAGATTTCATATGTTATATATCAATGCATAAAAGTATGTTTACTGCAACCTATAACATGTACAGAAAAATACTACTGACAATTATATTTTGCTAACTAATCAATCAAATTATTATTTTCAAAATCTATATGTGCTCGAAGAATAGCTAAGTATATAATAGCTAGATTTATTTTAGCTTTCGTATTTAGACTAGCTTTATAAATCATGCAATTTGCTTTGGCAATAGACCTATAACCTTGCATACCGCAATAGCAATATGGGTCTTGCCATGCCTTTTGGGGCTGGACTCGGTTAGCCATTTCTATTCCTATTCGAGGTATACTTTATCTTTCCTTTCTCTTTCTTTTGTTGTCCTTATAGGTTTAGTGCTCCACATGTTTCTGTTTTTCCACTTTTATAAAATTTTTCAGAAAGAAGAAACATTAGCCTCACATAGGAGACAGATACAAAGGCGCGAGCTCCCCCTGTTTCTATCTTCCATGTTTTTATAAATTTTCTTGGAAGAAGAAACATTAGCCTCACTAAGAGACAGATACTAGGGTGTGAGCTCCCCATGTTTCTATTCTTCCACTTTTTCTTTTTCTTTTTCGGCCGTGGAAGAAGAAACATGGCTCAGTGGGACAAATACAAGAGTGTGATTCTCATGTATTATCATATATCCCTCACTTATTCTGTCAAGTCACGACTTCAGGCGTGCTATTATTATTATTTATTTTCAAAACAGAATTTTTGCTCAGGGCTAGATTCAAGAATCCGGCCTTATTAGGTGAGAACACTTTAAAAAGAGTTAGCGGTGATATGACATCCTTTTGGTGTCCATATCTGTCTGTACTTAGACCATAAATCTTGTGGGATCTATTTACCGCGAGATGCTCATCTTTAAGACTTATGTCTAGAAGATGGCAAAGATGACTTTCGCATTATCCATTTGTATTTTATATCGGAAGAATGGTATTGGCATATCGGTTGAACTTCAGGTCCAATTGCCAATATACATAATAATTATTCAAAAATTTGAAAATAATAATTATGACATGTGCCATTATTCATAATCACATTTATTTGTAAGCACAATTGCATGATCAGATATCAATGTAAGAAAATGATAAAACATTTCATGCATATAATTATAAAGCAAGTAGGCTAATTGTGTGGATATGCCAGTCAACCACAAAATAAATAATGTTCACAGTCCAAATTATACAATCCCTTTTATATAAATGAAAAGGTACAACTTTGAAAATCACGTGAGTGCCATAAAAATCTTCTTCATCGGGGGAGGGGCCTCTGCCTCCGTGGAAGTAGTCATCAGTCTTGCGCATTACATTATATTCCTCACTACATTTTTCTCTTATAAAAAAGTGTAGGAAAATAAAATTGGGACTAAGGCCGATCCAAAACCATAATATACACATTCATGCAAAAATTGTGCTCTTAACATTTTCATCAAATATCAGACATATAATATTCCAAAGATATGCAATTTAAATATTTCACGCTTAATAATTAATTGGATCACAAGCCAACACCATATACCATTAGGTTAGGTAACTAACTACCGAGCGTGTCATAGGATCCACATAATTATTAAGCAAAAGCTTACAAAAATAAGCGAAACATATCCAGAAGCATGTCAAATAATATATGATATACATCATATAATTATAATTCTTATAGCGATGGGCAGTAGAATAAATAATCATGCAATTATATTATAATCATGGTTATATGCCAATTAATATTGCTTAATGTATGCCTTGAATTATGTAACCGCCCCCGAAATCTCTTGGGAATACGACCTAAAAAGAAAAAAATTTGGATGTCTGGGGTAGAAATGGAGGGTTCAGGGTGATAATTTAATAATTACCCATATATTTCTCATTTCCCTTGTCCCTTTTTTTCTCGAGATGAGTAGAAGCCCGTCTCGTGGATGGGCTTGGGTGGCCCACCCGGCCCATTTATGTAATGTGTTAGGGTTAGGGTTGTCTGTGTCGCCGCCAATGGCGGCTGCGCTTCACCGCCGTGCAGCGGGGGAGGGGGTGGTGGTGGGATTGGCCGGCAAATATTTGATTTTTTTGATTTTTTGATTTTTGTTTGAGTACATGTTCCGATCTCAAAATATAGATCTATGGTACAATAATCATAATTATGATAATTTTAGAGAAAAAAATTTGGGGTATTCACAAAAAACCCTAACGTTTGGGGTCTATTTCAATTTAATACCTTGAACTTTTAAGTCGTACAGATTTAAACCCTAACATTATATGTCAGTTTTAACTTGATACATTTTTTTATTTTTCGTCCAAATGGCTGAACACGTGACAGCAGGTGATGAAATTTGGACGATTATACCCCTCCCCTCATTCTTTATAGGGGAAATCACAAAAAAATACCCTAACGTTTTGGATATATTTCAAGTTAATACCCAGATCGTTAGCAAAATTGCCTCCCAAGGCCATTAACGTAGCAGCAAATCTACACTTTTCCAAGCTGCCTCTTAATGCCGCCCGCCGCTGGCGGCTCGTTGCTGGATGCAGCTCTCTCCATGAATGACTTTCAAATTTTTTTCTTGGCTCGTTCTCATTTTAAAGAAAATATTCAGGCAACGTAAGTTTCTGCGCGGTAGAAGAAACACAAACATAATCTTCAACTCGAATGGGTGAAGGATAACCCTTGGGCTCATTAACAGCTTACTAGGGCTAACAACATATGTACATTAAAGAAGTTGAGCTTGAAAGTTTGAAATGTTTAAACTAGTAGGAACTCGAGTGAAATTGTTAATAAAAGGCTAAAACCATATATAAAATTGTTAATGTTTCAATTCAAGGGGAAACAAAGCCGAATATGAATGTGAAGAAGAAAACTAAAACGCGAGAACTTTGGTAACGGGCTCGATCTCTTCAGCGATTTCGGATGTCTGCCTCTTAAGCTCCCTGACGTGCTGGATGACTTCTGCTAGAAATGAGGCCTTGTTTGTCTACAGACATAAAAACAATGAGAATTGAAACTATGCATGCATGAACAAATTCATTGGTTGTTGGAGTTTGTTTTTTTGACAGTTAAAGCTGGAGCTTGCTTTTGTCTCTCTTCACTTCGGAAGCACAAAAACACTCTTTTGTTAGCTGCAAGCTTTCTGTTGTTATGATCCTCCCTCACTTATGTTATCTCCTCTCTAGGCTATTCTTTCTCTAGGCTCCATGAATTTTTTAAGATCATGGTAATAAACTAGTAGGTTTAAATTTTATCATTATTGCTGGTAATTATGGATGAATTTGGATATGCATGGTATTACTTTGTGGTGCTAGGAAACAAGCTACGTAGCTCAGCAAAATGAGCACTGATGCGCTCCATACGCATGCGCCTGGCCTCGCTATGGCTTTTCGACGTGGCCAGGACCTTGGCATCCATGATCTCCTACTCGGTCATCTTACTTAATTCGAAATGAATGATGCTCCCAAAAGACAAGGACGGCGAAGGATCACCTTGGCCATAGGCCATGTAATTACAGAAGCAAGAAGCCAGCCCTAATGTCATCTTGGTAATCAAACTGCAGTGCAGAAGAACCATCCCGATGTATAAATGTTCGTTGTAGAACGGAATGATCGATGGTGGCGGTGTTGGAGGAAGAGAAGAAAACGGCGGAAGCGAAGAAGGTATGAAATAGCAATCCCTAGGGTCATGAACGAGTTGGTTGTTTGATTGAAATTGAGGGGGAAGAATTGGCCATGAGAGAATTGGTGCTACTTGAGGATGATTTTCTGTTTCTTGGTGAAAGCCTTGGAACAAGTAGTTGAGGCCAGCGAAAAAGCTCAAGAAGGCTGTAGTGAAGCGTCGGCGACGTGAGCGAACGACACGCTTCTTGCCGGATGAGGTCATAATCTATAGCATCCTCCCTTGGATTCCCTACAAATCTCTATGCCGACTCAAGTCCGTGAGTAAGAATTAGAGTGGAGCCATCTCCGACGATCATCTGTTCAAGATGCTACAACATGAGCTCGCAGCTAAACACTGCGAGGTTTCTCTCGACGCCACGGACCGAGGCCTCTTGGTTATATAAGATACGCTCGGTAGAGGTGAGCTTGTCAGAGTGCCTGATGCTTCCCTGAGATTCATAGGAGACGACGTCGATGTCCTAAACAACTTGGCATCCACCAATGGGCTTCTTTGCCTACATTGCCAACGGGATATATGCGAGAGGTTCTTGCACCTCTGCAATCCTGTGACGATGTAAGGTGACCGCATCCCTCTACCGAGCAGCTTCTGCATGTACGAATCTATTAGGCTGGTGTACGATCCGTCGAGGTCTCCAAACCATTACACTCTGGTCCATCCGATGTTTAGCAATGTGAGCAATATCAATGAGGTGGAGTTCCGGTTCGAGGTGTTCTCGTCGGATCGCTGAGAATGGGTCGAGCACAAGGATCATGTTGTGGCTGTAGAGAACAGTGAATGGTAGGACACCAAGCCCGTATTCGACGGTGGAGTCGTGTACTGGAACTACACATGCATTAGATTTTGAACCAAAAAGCATAATAATGGCTTATAGAGGTTGTCGCCGACGATGGAGGTCCGAGTGGGTATTAACTTGAAAGATACCCCAAACGTTATGGTATTTTTTTGTGAGCTTGGATCAGGGGCAAAACGGTTATAATTTAATGCCGATGTCGTCCGTTAGCCAAAACAAACGACAAGGTACTATTGTGTACGACTTAATAGTTCAATGTATTAAGTTGAAAGAGACCCCAAACGTTGGGGTATTTTTTTTGTGAACACCCCAAATTTTTTTGTTGAAGTACCTTAAAATCAAAAGAAATATTTCGATTTCGTCGTACTCCTGCGTGGGAATGTCCTTTGGTCCTTCGGCATCCGAGAATCAACGATCTTCTGATCCTTCATTGTTCGCAAAAGCTTTCGTACCGCATCACATCTCTCTCAAGGAAAAGCGTGCTCATAACGTGTTGTGAAGTGCCTTCTACGGAAGCTCGTCGATTTTATTTATAGGAAAGAGTTCATATAAAAATAGGATACATGATTTGTAACAAGATATACTATTCATATTCATGTAAGGTAGACTTCGTCACTAATTGCTACATACACCACTTGGCCGGTGTATAAGAGCCTTTTTTGACAAAAAAAATCACATCATCAATCATTCGACACCTTCTCACTTCTCCTTTTGCCATTGAGAATTGCTCGCTGCACCTCAGTTTGAGGTGCAGAGAGGTGACCATGGCTTTAAATGGAAAGAAAATAAGGGAAATTAGGTGAGATGTGACCCAAAAAATTGATTTTTTTCCTAATTTTAGTAAAGTGTCCCTTCCCTGCACCTCAGTTTGAGGTGCAGATAGCATTAGCCTTTGCCATTTTGACAACTCATCGTTACATAGACCCTTCTAGGAATGTATATAGTCCTTGGCCTTACATTGATGAAGACTATATACACTCCAACAATATGGGTGTATATAAATATTAGGTGCTTAAAAAAAGGAAAAGCAAGTAAGAGAGATGTGAAATAATATAATTTCCTATTTGGGTAAGATATCATCACATGCACCCCTAGAAAGCATCCTTAAAAATAGCGGTATATATAACAATTCTCTTGCAATTTTTATTTTTTCCGATTCAACTGGAAGCATTGAAAAGCCAGCCCGAAGGCTAGGCTAGCAGCCGGGTTCAATCAAAATGGCCCGATCGGGCCGGCCCGGCCCGGGGTGTGAAATCCCCGGCCGGGCCCATCAAAAATCCGGGCCGGCCCGTAATCCCGGGCCGGGCCGGCCCGGCCCGGCCCATGGGCTGGGTACCCCAGCCCGGCCCGGCCCGGGGGCCGGGCCCGGGCCGCATCCCCCACCCCTTATTTTAGCCTCTCTGAGGCATATTTAAAAAAAACCCGGGCCGGCCCGGCCCGTGGGCTGGGTACCCCAGCCCGGCCCGGGGGCCCCGGGCCAGGCCGGCCCGGGTACCGGGCCGGCCCGGATGCCCCCGGGCCGTTTTAACACCATGAGATAGAGGGAGAGGAGGATTACACTGAACCAAAAAAGCGGGTCGGCCACTGGGGCACGGGAGCGGGAGCAATTCTCTTGCAATTTGCTCCAACTGTTTCTATTCTAAAACGTGATTTGTGTCCTCCTCCTGTCCGCGTACCACTGTAAAGTAATAGGCACGCATCAATTTTCTCGTGAGAATAAAACAAATTTTTTCATAGGATACCTCGTCTTTGAAAACTCATATTTCTTGCACCCATAATTGAACACCCCAACACACACACAAAACAACCACTGGACCAACAATAAACGGTCCCCCGCGCCGGTCGCAATCATTTTAAATCGACACGTGGCATTGTTGTTGATGTCCTTCCCTTGACAATGTCATTTTTTATCATTCATTACCAAAAACCAACTTATCAAACACAAACACCCGTCATTTCATTTCATTGCAACTTCAACCACGTTCATACCGTCCCCAACTTAAAAGACCAAAAAAGATAGATTAAAAGGAAAATAAATAAATTAAAAGAAAATAGAAAAAGGGAGAGATTCACAACCACCACCGAACTGATCATCCGAGATCATCATCATCAGCATCATCATCAGGCCACCAACGGCCACGATCTCATCTCTCAGATCTTATGGAGTTTGGGGGCCTTGACAACGGGGTTGGCACGTGCGATGGCCTCCTTGCCGGCGGCCTTGAAGTCGTACGCGCACGCGTGCTGCTCCGGGTACCTGTGGGTCCCGCAGAAAGTGGACCCGCAACGGCACTTGAACCCGGTCAGCCCCACCTTCCTCTTGCACCCGGCGCACCTGTTGGCCGCCTGCGCCGGCGCGGCCGTCGCCACCGGGGACCTCACCGCACTCTCCGCCGGTGAAGTCTCCGCAACGGCGGCCGCGGCAGCGGCAGCGGCAGCAGCAGAGGGAGAAGCCGATGAGGATGAATGGGCCGAGGTCGATGGATAAATTAGGGATTTTTCGACGGCGATCTTAGCGGAGGAGGCCTGCTCTTCCTTCAGGCGGAGATCGCGGTAGCACTTCGAGCAGAGGTCGAGGGTGGCGGGGCTCCCGAAGAACCCGCAGTTGTTGGCGCACAGCCGGTGGCCCTCTTGGCATCGATGCTCTTCTGCCATTTTGCGGGAAACAAATCTGCAACACCGAACGGGATTTGATGAATAATCTGAGAAATATGTGTAAACTTTATATAGATCTAAAGCAGCATACTGATCGTAAGAATTACCCAAGCCCTAACTTGTGGTTAAAGGGGGGAAAAAGGCAAAACTTTAATTTGAAAATAAAATTTGATGAAAATATGTCAACAAATGAAATGATCTTCATCTGAGATCTAATGTCAACCCAAAAATTTCAATTAAAAGAAATAAAATCGGTCATTCGATGATGTTTTCAGAAAATTTGAGAAAGATTAGGCAGGGAAAATCAATTACCCGTGGAAGAAGAATTGAGGGACTGATAATCGAAAGCGAGGAGAGGAGCAAGAGAAATTTTGAATTAAATAAAACGAAAAAAGGGAGAGGAGATAGATCGGATCAACTCTCTCTCTCTCCCCCCTTCTTCCTTCTTTTGCCCCCACTCTCTCCTCGTTTCCTTCCGCCACAATACAACACCGATTGTAAATTTCTAAATTTGGGGAAATAGTAAATGACTAAATTGGCGAGCAATGAGCCGGCAGCATTCGGGGGGCCGTTTCCTTAAATCGAACAAGGCCTTGGTAAACGCCACGGCTTTGGGCTGATATTTCGATTCTGCCATTACCTTTTGGGGGAAAGGATTGGGAAGGACGACGCGGCATATTTTGTCGGCTAGAGGTGGGCCCGGGGGTCTCGAGGGACGTTGGATCTTTCGAGGAGCCCACGTGCGTTGATTAAGTGGAGATGATGGTTAGCGGCGGTGATCAGAGAGAGGGATTAGGATGAGTAAGTGGGCCAAGTGGAGAACGAGAGGGAGAGTCGGTAGTGTTTGAGGGAGACGAGGAGGTCATGGCACCCCAACTTGGACTTGGTTCTCTCTCTACATCAATATTGTGGCTTTTAAACGATAATTTAATGAGGAATATGTGCGTAGCTAGCCGATGAAATTCCTTCTTTGGCTTGCTTCGAAACCCTTATCCAGTTATTTTTTAAAGAAATATATCTGTTGATTGTTCATTTTCATTTTTATGTTCTAAAATCCGAAACAATCAACACGTGAACCAAATGAGATTTGCTCGTTAATCTAGACGTTACAAAAAGTTCTGTAACTGTGAAACCGTTAAATTTGCGACGAGTAGATGGACGAGCAAAACTCATTGACAGTGTCTAGTCTCATGGCCACTCGATGTAGAGGCATCGCGAGAGAATGCACGTGTGCGTGTTGGAGAATAAGTTCACAGAACGACTCGTCGAAAAGCTTCTATACGGTAAACATACTTCGATCGTCAATAAAAGTTCTCAAGTGACAGTTGGTACAGTTTAGTCCGGTGACCTAAGATGTGCTAAGAACCTTGCATGTGGGAGGGCTATGTTTTGGATTTTATTGACTAAATGTGAATGTGAGCGTTGCTAAGTACACGCTAGGCATAGTCCAAAGTTGTTGAATCATTGTGCCGGTACCAGATATGACTCGACTGACGGATGACTAAAGCCCACGGAGCCCACAAAAGAAGCCAGATATTGACTCGGTCAAAGCCCATTGGCCAGTCGACAGTTGCATCCCCCTCACTCGAACGTGGGATTAAAGACGAGCCAGTAATTAGCGGAAACGTGGACAACATTCACTCCTATTAAAGGAAGAAGATTGTGGCACCATAATAGGTGACCGTTATCTTCCCAAAGTCACTGACGAGACCGAGGAGGTCTATAAATGCCGTAGGGTTCCAATTCTCAGTGTACGAGATCTAAGACATAGACTCTACTCATTCACTTGATATTTCTTACATTTGGAACTTGCGACGTCAGATCTGAGACGAACCTCAGTGGGTCGAGCTCAGCTACTCCAAGCTCCCTCTCATCCTTAAGTTTCCAAACTAACTTAAGCATCGAAGGGGATTTGGGTCGGGACTCAGATCCGACCCCCCTAACGTGTCTTTGTGGTGTAGATCGACGAGTCGCCATCTCCGCGAGGGTCGCTTCCGAGCTTCCCAACCTCGAATGATCGACTTACAAGCTGTCCCAGGGTCGATCGAGCACCGCATCATATTCAGCATCCATCATCCAACACTGGTTCTTCCAATCCGGGTCTTACCTCACTCGCTAACGAGGCTCCGACTCACCACGAAGGTTTTACGTTAGCTTGACAACTGTCTCGATCATTTTTTTCTTAACAGTTTGGCACCGTCTGTAGGAACATGTTAACCAGCTTGACATCTCGAAGCCAACGAAAAGCTATGTCAGCTGGACCCATCAATACCGGATCGATCGAAGGTCCAAAGGTGACGCAAAAGGCAGATGACGTCTAGGTGGAGGATGCCACGGATTCCACCTCACCATCAAAGCGACCTGAAAGGCTCCCAAAGAGCCTAAAGTGACCCAGAAGCAGTTCGACCAGTTTTCGGGTCGGGTCGACAAAAGTCTCGGTGTTTTGGCGACGTTGATACGCCAAAGCATGTGAGATCTGCCACCGACAAATGGGCAGTTACCACCTCCAACACCAACTAGAGGCATATCCATACTGAGAGATCAAGGAGATCCGAGCGCGGATCGGCATGCGATCAGCCCGCACTTCGCGACACCCCCCCCCCCCCCCGACTCACCTGAACAGCGAAGGGGGGATTGATTATAGCTCTTTCGGTATCAGGGAGAGCATGGCCCCTCCAACTACAAGAAGCGACCTGCCATATCCTAGACCAGGTAACATACGGGGCTCCCCCAAGAAATAACTTTCGCAATCTTGTAGGTGGTTATGGGAGGAGAGATGAGATCCCGAATCGATATTCTTGAGCAACATATGGACAAGGCAGAGAGGGGAAATCCTTGCTCATCCAATTCGCACTTCGGCAGACCCCATTGAAGGAAAACATCATCTTCTCCCCTTCTCTCCCGAAGTTCAAGCTCCCTGCTTTGCCAGCGTACGATGGGAGAGGCGACCCATAGTTGCATATCTGCAAATAATTGAACGTGATGCTGATTCATGGGGCCGATGAGCCATACATGTGCTGAGCTTTCCATGCCACCTTATTTAATAGGGCAGAAGGCTGGTACGAAGGATTACCCGGCGGCAGCATCGGATCATTCGATGAACTAACCGATATGTTCTGCAAACAGTTTGTCGCAGGTCGTCGTCCAAAGAAGAAGTCTTCCCACATCTTCTCACTCAAGCAAAACGAGAATGAGTCGATCCAGGCCTTCGTCCAAAGATTCAACGACGAGAGGCTCCATGTAGAGGAGACGTCGGATGTAACTGTCATAGTCGCGCTCACTTAAGTGGTGCGGAACAAACATCTGTGGATGGCACTCCATCAGTTTCCCCTTATAACCTTGCAGAGATGTTCAATATCACGGATCGGTTTACCATCTTCGAAGAAGCAGAGGAATCAACCGGAGCTACAGGTAAAGGTACCCCCACCTGCCGAGGAGACACCAGGCGGGAGAAACCGACTCAGGTGACCCCTCACCAAGAGTCTCGGGACAATAGACCCAGAGAGAGGAGCACTCAAAGCAAAGAGCACCCTACCTACACAAAACCGAGCGCTTCCAAGACGGAGGTTCTCGCGTATGCCCCACGAGAAGAGTTGGTCCAAGAATCAGCCAAGAAGGGCAAATATGAGAAGAGAGACGACCTCAAATTCTGCAAGTACCACAATGACTACGGGCACGATTACAACAACTGTTGGACTCTTAAAAGGGAGATCGATGCACTGGTCAAGCGAGGACACCCCAAAAAATCCAGTTAACAATCAACCTAGCAAAGAGGGATCCTCGAAGCAGAAGGGCAAGATGACAGGGTCACCTGTCACCAATGTGGTTAACTAACGAGCCATCTGAGCTTAGGGTCAAATACCAATGGCAAAAGCGACTCCGACGAAGTTCGAAAACACATGTACACCTTTTATTTCTATCGTTCCTTTCAATAAAGCATATCTTTTCATCAAGTAGAGTCTCACTTCCTTCTTGAAATTAAACCTTCATGAATATTACAAAAGTTTTCCCATCAAACTCCCCACTAAAAGGATCCGATCCTTGGAGAAGCCTGGATAAGCCGAATTCATATTTGATGAAACCCCAGTGAGTTACACCGACACGTCGTCAGCTGTAAGTCGAAGGGGTCACCCCTTCGCCACTGAACGACTCTGCTAAAGTGTCGTCAGCCGTAAGTCGAAGGGGCCACCCCTTCGCCACTGAACGACTCTCCTAAGGTGTCTTCAGCCGTAAGTTGAAGGGCCACCCCTTTGCCACTGAACGACTATCCTAAAGTGTCGTCAGCCGTAAGTCGAAGGGGTCACCCCTTCGTCAGTGAACGACTCTCCTAAGGCATCGTCAGCCCTAAGTTGAAGGGCCACCCCTTCCCTACTGAATGAATATCCTAAGGCATCGTAAGTCGTCAGTCGAAAGGCCACCTATACGTCACTGAACGACTATCCTAAGGCATCGTCTGTCATAAGTTGAGGGGCCACCACTTTGCCACTGAACGACTATCCTAACGTGTCGTCAGCCGTAAGTCGAAGGGGCCACCCCTTCGCCACTAAACGAATATCCTAAGGCGTCATTAGCCGTAAGTCGAAGAGGCCACCCCTTCGCCACTGAACGAATCTCCTAAGCCGTCGCCAGTCGTAAGTCGAATGGGCCACCCCTTCGCCACTGAACGACTCTCCTAAGGCGTCGTCAGCCGTAATTCGAAAGGCCACCCCTTCGCCACTGAACGACTATCCTAAGGCGTCGACAGCCGTAAGTCGAAGGGGCCACCCCTTCACCACTGAACGACTCTCCGAAGGCGTCGTCAGCCGTAAGTCGAAGGGGCCACCCCTTCGCCACTTAACGACTCTCCTAAGGCATCGACAGCCGTAAGTCGAAGGGGCCACCCCTTCGCCACTGAAAGACTCTCCTAAGGCGTCGTCAGCCGTAAGTCGAACGACCATCCCTTTGCCACTGAACGACTATCCTAAGGTGTCGTCAACCGTAAGTGGAAGTGACCACCCCTTCGACACTGAACGACTATCCTAAGGCGTCGTCAGCCGTAAGTCGAATGGACCACATCTTCGCCACTGAACGACTATCTTAAGGCGTCGTCAGCCGTAAGTCGAAGGGGCAACCCCTTCGCCACTTAACGACTCTCCTATAGCATCGTCAGCCGTAAGTCGAAGGGCAACCCCTTCACCACTAAATGACTATCCTAAAGTGTCGTCATTCGTAAGTCGAAGAGGCCACCCCTTCGCCACTGAACGACTCTCCTAAGTCGTCGTCAGCCGTAAGTCGAGGGGCCACCCCTTCGCCACTGAACGACTCTCCTAAGGCATCGTCAGTCGTAAGTCGATGGGCCACCCCTTTGCCACTGAACGACTTTCCTAAGGCGTCGTCAGCCGTAAGTCGAAGGGACACACCTTCGCCACTGAACGACTCTTCTATGGCGTCGTCAGCCGTAAGTCGAAGGGCCATCACTTTGCCACTGAATGATGATCCTAATGTGTCATCTGCCGTAAGTTGAAGGGGCCACCTCTTTGCCACTGAACGACTATCTTAAAGGGTTGTCATCCGTAAGTCGAAGGGGCCACCCCTTCTCTACTAAACGACTCTTCGAAGGCGTCGTCAGCCGTAAATCGAAGGGACCATCCCTTCGCCTCTGAATGACTCTTCTAAGGCATCGTCAGCCGTAAGTCGAAGGGCCACACCTTCGCCACTGAACAACTCTCCTAAGGTGTCGTCAGCCGTAAGTCGAAGGGGCCACCCATTCGCCACTGAACGACTCTCCTGAGGCGTCGTTAGCCGTAAGTCAAAGGGGTCACCCCTTTGCCACTGAACGACTCTCCTAAGGTGTCGTCAGTCGTAAGTCGAATGGGCAACCTGTTCGCCACTGAACAAACTCCTGAGGCGTCGTCAGCCGTAAGTCAAAGGGGCCATCCCTTCGACACTGAACGACTCTCCTAATGCGTCGTCAGCCGTAAGTCGAAGGGGCCACCCCTTCGCCACTGAACGACTCTCCTAAGGCGTCGTCAGCCGTAAGTCGAACGGGCCACCCCTTCTCCACTGAACGACTCTCCTAAGGCGTCGTCAGCCGTAAGTCGAAGGGGCTACCCATTTTCCACTGAACGACTCTCCTAAGGTGTCGTCAGCCGTAAGTCAAAGGACCCACCTCTTCGCCACTGAACGATTCTCCTAAGGCGTCGTTGTTGGGTTTTGATGGATCCTCAGGGCATAAATCTATGCCCGTCCTACGTCGCACGGACAATAGAATTATAAAATAACAGCGGAAAAATTATTAAACAGTTTAATAAAGAACCATATGGACACATGCATCCTAGCCAGGAAAATCTACTATCTTGGGGTGTGTATGACCAACCCCTAAGATAGATTTAAACTACTGCATAAATATGATAGCACAAATTAAATTGACTTACCCGAAACTTTGAATCCGCAGAAAACACAGTGTCATTTTAGCTACAACTTTAGCTCCCAAAAGCTAGCCGCCTCCGCGCCTCCAAAATTGATCCACCTGAAGCGAGCCGACACCGTGCCTCCGAGCCAATCCTTGCCGAAAAAAGTTTCACTTGAGTAGATCCACTGTTAGTGAACGGATACAAACCCAATTAGGTATCTGCATACCCGACCCGTTTCTCCCCCACAACCCGTTACCCCACACTCTAAGTGGGCTACGACTGAGTCTGGCGAACGGGTCAGATGACCGTTGGACAGACGTCTACATTCAAGGAAAAGTTAATGTGGCCGAGTAAATGGGCAGCTGTTGGCTCGAATCCCAGAGAGGATCGTGCCCTAATCAATGAGGGGCGGTTACGCCTTATCAGGGAAGAGCTGCCTATAAATAGGTCGATGGGTAAAGGTAAAGGGGTTCCATCTTCAAGGTACGAGTGCTAACACATAGAACTCTATCTTCTTTCCTTTCCATTCTATATTCGAGCTTGCGTCGTCAGTTTAGGGACGAACCTCCGTGGGTCGATCTGAGCTACGCCAAGCTCCCTCTCTTCCTTAAGTTCCCTACTAAATTAAGCATCAGAGGGGATTTGGGTCGGAACCCAGATCCGACCCCCCTAGCGACTCCTTGTGATGCAGATTGACAATCGCCATCCAACGCCCAAGGTCGATATCAAGCTCTTCAACCTCAAACGACCAATCCGACGATCGTTCTTAGGTTGATCAACGGTCGTACCATCGTCAACTACCAACTACCGACCCCGGTTCATCCAACCGAGGGTCCCACTCTAAAGCTGACTAGGCTCCAGCTCAGCGCCGCGAGTCCCTGACCGCTTGACAACTGTCTTGGTCATTTTTGGCCTTTACAGTTTGACACCGTCTGTGGGAAACACGAGTCGACATCCCGCTCGACGAACCACTCGAGTATGTCAACTCACCCAACCACATCCTCCGAGGTTGCTGCAGGATCCCCCAGTGTCGGGATCACCAACATGATAACAGGAGGTCCCCCACATCCGGAGCTATCAACCGCTCTCCAATGTTCCTATGTTGAGAGATTGATGACAGTTTCCGTGGGGCAAAAGTGCCCCAGATACTCAATGCCTCATATCTTCTTCTCGGACAAAGATCTGGAAGGGGTGGAGCTACCGCACAATGATGCTGTGGTGATCACGGCCATGATCAGAGAGATCACTATGAAAAGGTTGCTCGTTAACACCGAAATATCATGCGACATACTCTTCTTCACCGCATTGGAGAGGATGAAAATATCGTCCAAATAATTGACGCCTTGCACAGGACCCTTGGCGGGGTTCACCGGGTACTCTGCTTCGATAGCAGACATCACACCTTATCGGTGACCCTCGGTACATATCCTCAACAAATTACACGCCTAACCAAATTTATGATGGTAAAGATCAACTCGGCGTACAACGGGATCATCGGAAGACCGATGCTGAATGCCATAGAAGCAGTGGTCTCGACCTTCCGCCAGATGATAAAATTCCAGACCCCAGAGGGGGTCGAAAGGGAAAGAGGGAATCAAGAGCAGGCACGATCGTGCTACACGCTATCCGCCACCCTGAGGAGGATCAAGCAAACTGACCCATTCGACGCACGGGTCGAGGATCGGCGACCCGCCCGGTCGAAGAAACAGAAAGTATCAAGATCTTCGACGAGGAAGGAAAAACCGTCTCAGTCGGGTCGCTGTTCACTCGCGACCTAAAGGAGCAGTTGATCGCCTTCCTGAGAGAGCATGCCGACATCTTCGCTTCGACCCCGAAGGACATGCCCGGCATCGACCCAGAGGTAGCATCCCATAAATTGGAGGTCGACCCGACATCTAAGCATATGAAGCAAAAGAAGAGAAACATGGGAGGCAAAAAGATGAAAGCTACTAACGAAGAGGTAGAACGACTTCTGGAGGCCCACTTCATACGAAAAGTCAAATACCCAGAATGGCTCTCGAATGTCGTGATGGTCAAGAAGGCTAACGGCAAGTGGCGAATGTGCGTCGACTTCACCGACCTCAACAAGGCATGCCCTAAAAATAGCTATCCCTACCACAAATCGATCATCTGGTCGACAGTGCCTTGGGCTACGAATTTCTCAGCTTTATGGATGCCTTCTTCGGGTATAACCAGATTCAAATAGCACCAGAGGATGAGGAGAAAACTTCCTTCATCACTGATCGAGGTATATTCTGTTACACCAAAATGCCATTCGGTCTGAAAAATGCAGTGGCCACATACCAACGCATGATGAACGACGTCTTCGAGGCTCAAATATGGCGAAACCTAGAAGTCTACATCGACGACATGTTGGTCAAGTCAAAGAAGCCAACGGATCACCTCGCAGATCTCAGGGAGATATTTACACAGATCCGGCGATACAACCTTCGACTAAACCCTGCTAAGTGTACATTCAGGGTTCATTCGGGAAAGTTCCTCGGTTTCATGATGACGAGCCGAGGGATCGAGGCCAATCCCGACAAGATTGCTGTCGTCGTCATGATGAAGGAACCCTCAACTCTTAGAGAGCTCCAGAGGCTGAACGGAAGGATAGCTGCCTTAGGACGGTTCCTGTCCAAGTCGACCGAGAGGTCAATGCCTTTCTTCATGGTATTGAGAAAGGCAATAGCTTTTGCCGCGAGCAGTAAGAGAATGTTCGAATGGGATGCGGACTACAAAAAAGCTTTCTCAGAGTTGAAGGAGTACCTTTCCATACCGCCGCTCCTGACCAAGCCAGACAAGGACGACCAGCTCATCCTCTACCTGGCAACCACCGAGGAGGCCGTGAGCTCGGCACTTGTTAAAAAAGACGCTGGTATACAACGATCCATCTACTACGTTAGTCAAGTCCTCCGAGGCGCGGAGGTCAACTACTCGATGATCGAAAAGATGGCTTTCGCATTGTTCCCATCCAACAGGAGATTACGACCGTATTTCCAAGCCCACACCATCTTGGTCCTCACCGATACTCCCTTAGAGCAGACCCTGAAGAGGCTCGACCGATCAGGGAGGATGACAAAGTGGGGAGTCGAGCTGAGCGAGTTCGACATCCAGTACAAATCGAGGACCGCCATCAAAGGGCAGGCTCTCGCTGACTTTATTGTCGAACTCACCTACGACGTTGGATACCAGGAAGAGGTATGTACGACTAGCACAATGACCGAAGCTATCCCCTCCCCCTCCACCAGCAGGGCAAAAGACGCAATCGAGGACGATGGAACCTGGATCGTACAAGTCGACGGTTCATCCACCCAAGCTGGGAGCGGGGCCGGAATAATTATCCAGACTTCCGGGGGCGACATATTTGAATACGCCCTCTGCTTCAATTTCCAAACCACCAACAATGGTGCGGAATATGAGGCGGCCATCAACGGACTCCAACTGGCTCGAGCTCTGGGGGCAAGAGTAGTCCAACTGTTCAGCAACTCCAGCCTCATTGTCCATCAACTGAATGGACTTTCGAGGCCGGCGACGACTCAATGCAGAGTTACGTACAAGTCGCTAAAGCTGAGCTCGCTACCTTCAAGTGCGTAGAAATTCATCACGTGCCAAGGTCGATGAACCATCGAGCTAACACTTGTCATAACTGGCATCGTCCTCCCCAGCAGGGCTCGGTCGAACAGTGTACGCGCAACGTCTATTCCATCCTAGCGGGCTGCCATAAGAGCTTCTAAGCCTCGATCAGGGGGCCACATGGATGGACCCGATAGTCCGCTACTTAAGCACGGGAGAGAAGCCGACCGACCCAGTGGAAGCACAAAAACTTGAGTGGAAGGCCTATCAATTCATCTTGTTGGATGGTTCGTTGTACAAAAGACGATGGACCAAGTATGACATCTTCCAACTTGAGTGGAAGGCCTATCAATTCATCTTAGCCCCGCAGGAAGCACACTATGTGATCCAAGAGATCCGCGAGGGCGACTGCGGAAACCATTGCTTGGGAAAGTCCATAGCCTTGAAGGCTGTGAGACAATGGTACTTTTGGCCAACAATGTTCAAAGATGCCGTCGAGTACGTCCGACGGTGCTCGACCTGCCAAAAGTTCTCAAAGATCAGCTCGGCACCACCGACTGACCTGATCCCCATCATCAGCCCAGTTCCCTTCGCCAAATGGGGACTGGACCTCCTTGGACCATTCAAACCAGCAAGTGGGCAACGAAGATACCTGATAGTGATAATCGACTATTTCACTAAGTGGATCGAAGCGAAGCCTTTATCCTGAATCACCTGGAAGGAGGCTCGAAGCTTCGTCTGGAAGTGCGTCGTCTGTCGTTTCGGCATCCTCCAATCCATAGTAACAGACAATGGGACGCAATTCGACAGCATCGGATTCAGAGACTTCTGCGCAGAGCTGAAGATCAAGCTACACTTCACCTCCGTCGCTTGGCGGAATCGGCTAACAAGAACATCCTTGGGCCCCTACGGAAGAGAATAGTCGGGCTCGATGGAACTTGGCCGGACGAGATCTCTGGCATATTATGGTCGTACAGAACGACCCACAAAACCTCGACAGGGGAAACGCCTTTCTTGCTGGCCTACGGATGTGAGGTCGTCGTCCTTGTCGAGGTCAATGAGTGACCGATTCGTCTCCAATACTACGACGAAGAAAGAAACTCAGAGAGCCTCGAGCTCATCCTACAATTAAGTGCAGCTTTCGTGTGGGAGACCTGGTGCTACGCAAGGCCGCCTTCTCTCCCGAAATCCTCAAGCAGGAAAAGCTCGCTGCGAAGTGGGAAGGGCCCTACACAGTGATCGACGTACTCGGTCCTGCCACCTATCGACTCACAACTTTGGATGATAGGGAACTCACTCATCCTTGGAACGCAAAACATCTACGAAAATATTATCAATGATTGTACTAAAGGGGTAAATCAACTGTTCATTTCCCGTCCTATACATGCTTATGATAAATACAAAGTAGATCATTCTTCGGTGTTAGTCGTAGCACTCGTCAGCCGTAAGCCGAAGGGACCGTGTCCCTCGCCACCGAACGACCTTCGACCCTCAACCATCGTCGGCCATAAGTTGAAGGGACAGAGTCCCGCGCAACCGACCGACCTTTGACCCTCGATCGTCAGCAGTAAGCCAAGGGGTCACCCTTGCCACTGAACGACTCTCGGTCGTTGTCGGCCGTAAGCCGAAGGGACCGAGTCCCTCGCCACCGAACGACCTTTGACCCTCGATTGCCGTCGGCCATAAGTCGAAGGGATCGAGTCCCTCGCAACCGATCGACCTTCGACCCTCGATCGTCAGCCGTAAGCCAAGGGGTCACCCTTGCCACTGAACAACTCTCGATCATCGTCGACCGTGAGTCGAAGGGACCGAGTCCATCGCCATCGAACAACCATGTCGAGCAAATTCCTGTCAGATAGTGTCATGACACTCCAATGACCCAAGTCAGCTAAACTTACATCGTTGGGGTGGGGCCACATACATGCGCACATATCTAAACGCTGACGAGGATTTCCAAAAAGAATTTGAGAGCATTTCAGAAAGAAAAAATGCAAAAAAATTCTTTTCCTATTTCAAAAATTCTTTTTAATTACATATGACTCGCTCGAAAGCAGTCTTACAAAAGTGGTGATTCGCAGAAAATTAGGAAGATGAGGCATCGTCGGGGGTGTAAAAAGGTCCTTTATCGCTCTTGCCACCCTATCCATCTTGGAGGTGGTCTGAGCCTTGTAAGCATCGAACTCTTTTCCCCTCTCGAGAAGCTTGACCTGAAGGTCAGCAACCTCCTTCCTCAACGCCTCGAGCTTAGCACAGAGTTGAGATCGCTCTCTCCCCCACAACGCTTCCGCCTGCTTCCTGGTGATCGACACGGAGGCATAGCTGGATTTCGCCTCTGCGGCCGCCTAATCTGATGCGACCTTGGCAGACATGGTCGTTCCCAAGTCATCCTCCAGCTTCCTCACCTGAGCCCGGAGCTCAGAAGCTTGGTGCTCGACAGCCGCCAGTCGGCGTTGTCCCTCGATCAGGCCGAGGACACTGCGGCACAAGCATGCACCGAAAATGGTCGCCTGCAGAGAACGACAATCAGCGAAAATAGGAAGGGAAGCAAAGAAGGAAGGCCCGATGGCAACAAACCTGAAGGTAACTACGAACAAAGAAGTTGGCCATCGTCTCGAGGTTGATCCCATGCAGGAAGTCAAAGTCTCTCGGCAGAGTGATGTTCTCTGCCAGACGAGCCCCTATCTGAAGTCCAGAAGGGCCGAATCGTCCCTCCCCACGACGAACAGGGGCCGATAGGGCTCCCCCTGGGTCTCCACAGGGTGGCCGGCCAGAATGCGGTTCGACTGCAAGAGATGGTCGAACTTTGGGAGATGTGGCCGACGAGGGAGACCGGAGGGACAACGTTCTCATAGGGCCACCTGTCGAGAGGTGGGATGGCGGAAGGCCTGGCCCCACCACGAGGATCAGAAGGAGCCGCCTTCAGAGCCCCAGTAGCTTGGCTTGAGGAGCTTCCAGCCTCCCCAGGACCGGAAGGGAGTGTTCCGCTTCCTCGTCATCCTCCTCATCATCCTCATCATCCTCTTTAACCCTTTTCCTCTTCTGATCTTCCTCGTAAGCCCGCTCCAACTCTGAGGTCATGTCTCTGTAGGCTCCGCCTGCCATCTCTGGTTGCCGAAAGCGAGCGAAAGAAGATGATTTCCCTCAGTTGCCAAAGGAACAGAAGCACAAAAGCCCCTGACTTCACAACTCCAGTTTCTTATACGCGAAGGGACTCTGCCGGCTCAATACCCAATGACCGACATGCGTTGGATGATCGCCAAAAGCAACAGTTGAGATCATCAGAAGACGTGAAGTTTTAGCGGCATGAATCAAATCAGCTGCTCCGAATGTCGCGCCCCATTTAATGAAAGTACTCATCATTCGGCCTCGATCAGCACTATCTCCTGAGAACGGATGATGGGTGCCAATATTAGTGCACGGATACAAACCCATTTGGGTATCCGCATACCCGACCCGTTTCTCCCCCACAACCCGTTACCCCCACACTCTAAGAGGGTTATGACTGAGTTGGATGAACGGGTCAAACGACCGTTGGACAGACGTCTACATTCAAGGAAAAGTTAATAGGGCCGAGTAAATAGGCAGCCGTTGGTTTGAATCCTGGAGAGGATCGTGCCCTAATCAATAAGGGGCGGTTACGCCTCATCAGGGAAGAGCTGCCTATAAATAGATCGACGGGCAAAGGTAAAGGGGTTCCATCTTCAAGGTACGAGTGCTAATACATAGAACTCTATCTTCTTCCCTTCCATTCTATATTCGAGCTTGTGTCGTCGATGTAGGGACGAACCGCTGTGAATCGATCTCAGCTACGACAAGCTCCCTCTCTTCCTTAAGTTCCCTACTAACTAAGTATCGGAGGGGATTTGGTTCGGAATCTAGATCCGACCCCTCTAACGACTCCCTGTGGTGCAGATCGATGATCTCCATCCAATGCCCAAGGTCGATATCAAGCTCTTCAACCTCGAACGATCAATCCAACGATCGTTCTTAGGTCGATCAATGGTCGTACCACCGTCAACTACCAACTACCGACCCTGGTTCATCCAACCGAGGGTCCCACTTTAAAGGCTGACTAGGCTCCAGCTCAGCGCCGCGAGTCCCCGTCTGCTTGACAACTGTCTTGGTCATTTTTGGCCTTAATACCCACGTCAAAGACTTTTGGATCAGATCCAAACCTCCTCGTTGTCTTGCTAGGACTCGATCGAAGGATCAGAAGAATTATTAGAGGAAAATAATTTAAGTCTTAGATCAAGCTTGCTCAAAAAAATTTAGAGCTTCTCGAATCAGAGACTTGGTGTGAGTTTCAATGTGATGGGCTACCCCTTATTTATATAGGGAGCCGGCCAATCCTCCTTTGCTCCGAGCGATGTGGGACTATTAAAATGGTTATTCAGGATTGACTTAATAGAAGTCCAAACTTCTAAAATAAACCATAAATCCATTTCTGAGTTTCGACTTTGAAACAACCTATCAAATTGAAGATATTGAGGCAACGATCGCATAGAAAAAACGGCGTCCAATTCCGATATAATTTGGCCCCTCAAAGGTTCGATTTTTATTGCGTTTTCTGGCTTGGAATCATTTGGATCTTATTCCTCCGTGGCTTGCTATCGATCTATATCATTTTTGGTACGTGTTCCTAACTTTTATATGTTTTTTATTATTAAGATGAACTCCAACCTAAAAATTCAATCTTTCCTTGTTTTTCCCACCATGTGTGAGTAGTTTTATCTAGGGCTAATGGAGTAGCCCTAGGATTCTAGGAAAAAGATGCGAAGCTAGGATTTTTAGGTTGCATTCGGTAATAAAAGAGGAGTATTTTGGTTGATCTGGCAAAATCCCTAGGAGAACTCGTATTGAGATCGTGCCCATGGTCTGTGGAATCGATTAGCCTAAGGAGTATCTTATGGATTTAACTAGGGAGTTAGTGGATTCAACCAAGGCTCGTGACCATGCTCGACTCGTTCTTTGATGGGATCCACCGACGAACTATACTACTAACTGACGGCTACCGCCATTGCGTCAATAAGAGCCACCAAAATACATCGATGCTCGGACCTACGAGAGTCGTACGAGTTGAGAGTATTCAAACCACGTGAGTGGTGAGATTATTGTAGATCCTTAACACACATACCGTATGCATCTATCGCGTGAGTGGGGTGAATACTGTATGTTAGATTCATGGTGCCTTGACGCATGAATTCATTTCCTAGATGCTACAATCCCCAATAAAACCAATGCTACGTAGAAGTATTGACCTAGCATCGACCTCCGACAGTCCTAGCGGTGAATCCTAAAGCCCTAGTCTTTTTATATTGATTCAAACACTACCAACCAAACAATCATTCAAACCGACTGCTACCTCCTTCTGAGATTTAGAAATAACCTGAGATTAATACACTGTTACTTTACCTGTGGGATCGATATCTTATATACTATAACTTGACATCGTCCGCTTGCGTTCATGAGCCCGGAACCGATACTTGGGAACCATTCAACGCCTGGCATTAGTGACACTGCCAGGTAGCTTTTAGGTGTTAGTTCCGAGTGCATAAAGTTTTTGGCGCCGTAGCCGGGGATTCTACAGTGTTACTTAGGCTATTTTTATTTGAATAAATTGTTAGCAATTCTTACCATATCTTGTCTTTCCATCCGTTTATTCTCGTTTATTACTTTGCTACTCACAGTATTATTCTGAGTGGTTTTTTTGTGCATGATTACTCGCCTCGGAAGCATTGACAAGGAGTTACTTTTTGATCTCGAGATCGAAAAACCCGCACGAACACTAAGAGCTTTGGCAAGGGGTCAGACATCTTCTAATCCGATGGCAGAGCGTACCATCAATCCGCCTCGTACTGGGTCCATCCGGGACCATATGAAACCGAGCTATGGGAGCACTTCGTCTATTCTGAGGCCGCAACTGGCGGCGGGTAGCTTCGAGCTGAAAAGTGGGTTAATTAATCTGATGCAGCAGGATCCCTTCCATGGGCATCCACACGAGAACCCGAATCATCACATTGATTCTTTCTTAGCAAAGTGCGACACGTTCAAAGTGAAGGATGTAAGCGATGATGTCATAAAGCTTAGGCTATTCCCTTTTACTTTAAGGGACAAGGCCTCATACTGGTTGCGCGCCCATCCAGCCAACCACTTCACCACTTGGGAGAAACTGGCTTTAGCATTCGTGGATACCCACCGTCCAAAACAGTGAGGATCCGAGGTGCCATCTCCAATTTCAAGCAATTGCCTCAAGAGTCCCTTTATGAAGCCTGGGAGAGGTTTAAGGATCTCCAGCACCAGTGTCCACATCATGGAATCCCGGCTTGGGATCTAGTCCAGAGTTTCTACAACAGGCTCCAGACGAGCACAAAAATGATCATAAATGCCGCCGCACAAGGCGCCCTTTTGGATAAGTCGCCTGAAGAAGCTATATCTCTGCTTAAGCACATGGCTGCGAACAACCAACAATGGAGCATAGAGCGAACCATCGTTAAGAACCCCGAGGTAAAGGTTGTTAGTCACCTTGATACTCACATAGAAACTCTTTATAAACAGGTAGCAAGAATCGAACAGTGGTTGGATGCTATTCCAACCACCTCTAGCGATCCAGCCTACCCTACCCACGAAGAATATCCAGAGCAAGGCTATGTCCCTTATGAAGGGTCATATGATGGAGCTGACATGCCACCTGAGCATGCACATTTTGTGCAAGGAGATGGACGGCACCAATGGCAGCATCCAGCAGCGAGGAACCACCCCTGTCTTTCTTACGGGAATCCAAATGGAGGACTGCAACCTCCATAATTCCAGAGGCCGCCGCAACCACCTCCCCAACAACAAGGGCCGCAACAACAAAATGGGTTTAGGCCATCTGGGCCATTTAGACCACCATGGTACTTTAATCGGCCCCCTCTACAACAATATGTGTCGGCACCACCAACGCCCAACTTAGAGGCCACATTGAAAGCATTCATGAGCGGACAAACTAAATTCAACAATGACACCACCGCTCAATTCAAGAATATCAATACATCCCTTGATGAGCTTAAGGGTCAGATGTCTCTACTCTTGAAGACCCAAGGAAGACTGCCCTCACAACCAGAGCCCAACCCTAGGGCTCAAGCGAATGCAATAGTCTCCATTACCACCCGAGAAGGAAAGAAAACCAACACTGTAATGGTGCCGATTTCTAGCAGAGCAATCCAAGAAACGACAGTGGAGGCTCAAAATGAAGATGTTCTCATTGGCGACGACAAGGAAAAGGCTATTGATGAGCCTAGCACTATTGGAGAGAAAGAGGCTTCACCCTCTACCGTGCCAAACGCCACCGCAGGGCTGGAGTATAGCATCGCTACTTCCAAAAACGCTACTCCAAAAGACGCCACTATGGAAAGGGCAAGTCGACCTCCTCCGCCATATCCCCAGAGATTAGTATTGACGAATATGGAAAAGAAGTATGCTAAGTTCATGGAGCTCCTTAAAGGTATTCAGCTAAACATTCCTTTCATGGATGCTATAACCGAGATTCCCACGAACGCAAATTTTTTGAAAGAACTCATTACGGGGAGGCAGAAACATGAGGAAGTAAAACTTTTGGAGGACTCTACTTCTATTATCAAGAACCATCTTTCGAAGAAGTTGCCAGATCCCGGGAGCTTCACGGAGCCGTGCTTCATCGGCGGCACCCATATTAGCCGGGCGTTGATAGACTTGGGAGCAAGCATCAGCTTGATGCCGCTCTCAATTTTCAGGAGGCTACATACCGTAACAGAGCTTGAGCCAACCGACATGTCCATTCAGTTGGCGGACCACTCTATCGCGTATCCGATGGGGATAGCTCGAGACATCATTTTACAGATACCTCCCGGACTTTGCGTACCGGTGCATTTCATCATCATGGATATGCCGGAAAAAGGGAGCTCTCAGCTCATATTGGGCCGTCCGTTCATGGCGACGGCTGGAGTGCTAATAGATGTTCGTATGAATGTGGGTGATATAGAGGTGGAGTTTCAGCTACAAAAGCCTATGATGGAACGTACCCCACAAGGAGATGTGATCTACCTTGAGCTCGTGGAAGATGATGACACATTTGAATATGCCGTGGAAGCATTCACCAAGGATTCAATGAAGACGAGAATTGATGACGACGGCGACGCCGTAGATAACAAGGCAGTAACTGCCTATCTACGTGTGCTCGATGAGGAGGCTCCAGACAATTCATTGCACCCACGAGAGCCGAGAGCTCCTATACTTATAACCGAGGGGAGCCACCTTGAAGACGCACGTTAAATACCGCCTCATGGGATCGTCGGTAAACATGACGGGTGCATCTCGTATGTGCCGAATATTCAATGAAAATCTTGAGGGAGTCGAGCTAATGACTTAAAATAAGCGCTTATCGGGAGGCAACCCGACTTTCTATCCATTAGTTTTTGCTTTCATTTTGTTTTTCTATCCACCAAAAACCCAAATAAATAGGTATTTACTTATATAAAAATTCAAAACATAAAAAGCTGATGAGTTCTTCCTTTTTTTCAGGTTGAACGACGAGAAGAGTGCATTACACGATGAATTAAAGGCAAAGGAACTAAGGGGCTAGCGCTATAGAGAAACACTAGCTTGGGGGAGAAAAGCTACAGGCAACTCGACCGAGTAGCACCCTACTCGGCCAAGCTATAGAAAGATGGAGAAAAGGCCCAAAACAGCGTTCTGGAAGCTACAGGCTACTCGACCGAGCAGCACCCTACTCGGCCGAGCTGCAGAAAGATGGAGAAAAGGCCCCAAACAGCGTTCTAGAAGCTACATGCAACTCGATCGAGTAGCACCCTTGTAATGCCCGTATATGTGATATACTGTATGAGCATATGTGTACAGTAAATTTGTGGTGTGCAAAGTGATTTTGTACGTGAATGGCTATATGGTTGACCATGACGTGATTTGGATATATAAGAGAGTGTATGTGGTTGTGTTCTCATGCTAACCCTTTTGTTGTATTTTAAAGAGATTATTATTATTATTGGCATTGTTGCGCTTATTATAGTTATCATTTTTGGATTGGCCTATAATTAATTTTATTAGCTATAGTTGTTGGGCTAAAGAATGGGCTTGGATCCTTAAATGAGAGAAAGGGGATGAGATTTTTAATAGAATGGCAAGCTTGTAAATACCCAAGTTCATATCTCTTCCTTCTCAAAACTTCTCTTCATTCTTTTTCTCTTTCCCTTTTTCATTTTCTTCCCCCGTTTTCCCCAATACCCAGGCCGAAAAATTCCCCAAGCCTTTGCTGCCGAATTTTGGGGGAAATGGAGGAGAAAATAAGAAGAAAGGAAGAGGAAAGAGAGGAGATTGAAGCCCTGGTCTTTTCCTCCTTCCCTCTCTCCCTATTTCTTCCTCTTTCTCTAAAGCTCCATGGCCAAAACCCTAGCCCAAATCTGTCCAGTTCTGGCCGAATTGATTCATGCTCTTTTTCCTTCGATTTCAATCCCCAATTCCCTTGTTTCATGCTTCTTTTGAGCCCTAATGTTTACTAGATGTATATGGGGGAGTTTGGAGCTAGAAGGAGGTGATTTCAAGGCCTAAGATGATGAATTTTGGAGTGGTGATGCTCAAATACGGGATTCTTGGGGCTTGGTGGGTTCTTGGAGTATTTCTTGGTGAAGCTCATAATTTTTATGGTAGGATTACATCCTCAATTCATAAGTTTCATTTTTATTGCATATTGAGAGTAAAGTTTGCATCTTTGGGGTTTTTGTGAATTTCTTTGACATGGTGCATGCAATATTGAATTAATATGATGTGTTGGATTAATTGATGCCATGATTATATTTCATGTTGTTCTTGAATGATTTGTTTCATTAATTTTGTGAAATTGAAATTATATGATGTGTTGGGTTAATTTTGCTTCATATCCAATTTTCATGTTGTGTTGAAATTGTAGGAGGTATTGAAATTATTGATGCTATGGTTTAGTTGAAATAAGTAGAATTGTTCTTTAAGTTCAATTTTCTTGATTAAGTTGAAATTGTCTCAAGTTGAATATTGGAAGCTATATTTCCCACTTTCCCTTGCATGGAAAGTGCTAATTAGGTAAATCACGTGAATTGGTTAATTTTCATATGTGTGCACCCAAATAAGATGAGAGGTTTCTTAACTTCATATGTGGGCAATTAATTGAGATGAGATGTTTCTTTAATATTCATTTGAGATGAGAAGTAAACTATGGCGTAATGTGTTGCTTTAATTTTGTCTTGGTGTAGAAAGGTTTTGGTAGGGGAAAGAAGTGTTGCTTAAATTTCGCTTAAACTTCTCATGAAACATGGAACTTTATCATTAAATTTCTCTTGTATAAGAATAGGCCATGTTATGTGATACTACTCTCATTTTGGGTGAAATTGCACTCATTTTGACATATGGAGTAATTTGATTAAATGAAATGGCTTTCATTTCGTTGCTTTAATTTAGCTATGGGATAGAGAGAGTTGGAAATAGGACAAGATGATGCCTTTAACGCCTTGTTTCAATAACTATGCAACTTGCTCTCATTTAGCATTGTTGGAAGCTTAAATCTTTTCCAATCCCCTTTGCATGAATTGGGTGAATTAAGTAAGTTAAGTGGAATTTAGGTGTTGACATGGAAACTTAAATCATGTAGGAAGCTTTAAATTAATTAAGTTGAACTTTATGTTGCAAGTTCTAATTAAGATTGAATTCATATGTTATGTTGATACTAAACGAGAAAAGTGCTTCTTTATGTTGCTTTTAGTGGTTTGTTGTTACTAGTAGAAGGTTGCTAAAGAAGTTGACTTTAATGATGAAGATGCATACCTTCCCATGCCATGAAATTAACCATTTCACTAACAAGTTGCTATCTTGCTAATAGCCTCGTGTTGCATCCCTTGAATGTGTTAGCTTTCTTAGGTTGCTAAATTGCTCGTACCTAAATAAAATTGCTATCTTTGATTCAAAGGTGTGATTTTTATTGCAACTTTTGCAAGATACTCTCTTTTCATGCAAGTAATAAAATTTATTCCAAGTTCATGCATATGTTCACATTTTTATGAAATATGCAAGCCATGGTTGTCTCTCTTTTTATTGTGTTGAAGTGGAAATCTTCATATGATGTGGCAAACCCTTTCTTGATATTTCGGCCTTGGGCCTCTTGTAATATTTTGATGTGGTAATGAAAATATGATGGTGTTGGAAAAAAGAAAATTTGAAAGAAAGCAAAATGCAAAGAATGTAAGATACACCCATACACATGAGTTGTGATCTGATGATGTGATTAGGACACGAATGTGGAGTGCACGGGCATGGACAAAGTTGCCACGGTAGGAGGCGGGTGAAGTCACGGTGGACAACCTCTTGATACCATTAGGTGGCTCCACGTTGATAACGGAGTAGAATCACTTGCACGTGCACGCCGGCACATTCATGGGATCCCCATTGCATTGCATTGCATCGCATTGCTTGTGTTTCATATGCATCATGGCATCATTGAGTATTTTGTGAGATTGGTGGTTATATACGTGTGATTGTTACCCTATGAAGGTGAATGTTGCCATGAATGCATTATGTGTTGAAATGGTTGTGAGTTGGAAAGCGGGGTTTGGGTGGTTGTTAGTAGTTGAACTTAAATTGTTGTTGTGTTTCCTTCTTTTGAATTAAAATGGTATTGTTGTCGTTATTGCCGTCGTTGTTGTTAGTGATAATAATAATGCTATTGTTGTTGGTATTGCTATTGTTGTTGTTGTTGTTGTTGTCGTTACTATTATTACTTTTCTTGGTTGGGCTTAGATATTACATGTATATATGTAGCTTACTTGTATTGTTGTAGGATTCTCACCATACTCTCAATATGTGGCTATATGTAGAACTTTATGTTTTTGTTCTTCCACCTTTTGTAAAAGTTGTTATTTGGATCATTTTGAGTAATGGGTCAAACTTAGTTTTGTTAGATTACATGTTTTGATGTTGATTATTATTACTCCTATGATTCTTTGAGCAAGACTATATTTTTGGGGATTATAGCATGTGTTTCCTTTAACATTACTTATGTTGTAATTGGAAAACTTTGATAAATACAAGAGAAACTCTGCCGAAATTTTTGTGAGCATTTGGTAAGCATTTCCATAACATCCGAAGCCTTGTGAACTTAAGTTAGGAACATTACACGTAATACCACTTGCTAACCCCCTTAAAATTCTATGCAATGTTAGTTTAGTGGCCATATTACAAGATGTCATTTATAGTTTGCTAACTTTAGTTAGCATCTTTATTCAAGTTCATGTGCAAACATAAGTGCATCATTAGTTTTTATAGGAGTCACGTATGGTAAACGTTGTGCCTTATGGTGAAATTCTCATTTAGCTTGCTAAGTCACTAAAGTTACATGTTAATTTCTAAAGCTTGCCCAAATTTGCTAGTGGATGCTTTAGGGTTGTTAGAAAGTACTAAAGGGCTTAAGGATTGCAAGTTGAATTAATAAATTTCTAATGTTCCATCTTGATAATGAACCATGTTGCATGCCAACATTTAACTCCTTAGTCTTTCCTTTAAATTCATGCTAAAGGTTACTAGTATTTGATTCCATAATGATTCATGTTGTAGGTTAGACTTTCACCCAATTGCATGCTAACCTCTTAAGGTTCATGTTGCATAGTGACTGGTTTATTTTGCATCATGAATGGGTTACGTTTCACGCGGATATTTTATGGTAAATGGGTTGAGAGTTGATGTTTACTTCATCGTAGTACTCACCCTGTTTTGCAGGCTTTTCCCTTGCCGCAGGTATGTGATTCCGTTATGTTTGTCATTCACGTTTTTATGTGTGATGAGGAAGTTTGTTTATGCCCATTCTTTTCCATGATATGCCATGAGTTAGTTTCCAGTTCATTGCATGAGAGCATGTCATTTTATTGCACCATGTGAGTTGGGTTTGGATTTTCCTACTGGGTCACGCTGTGACGTGTCCCCGTTGATATTTTTCAGGTTGGATCATGGAGTTAGAGGCCTACTAGCCCTTTTGGTTGGATTTGAAGTGTGGGTGAGTGTGAGAGAGATTTGGGTGTGTTAATGTACTTTGGCGAGATCGGATTATGAATTGTATATGAGATTTGTAATTGATGTTGTAATTGAACAGTTGTATATATATATATATATATATATATATATATATATATATATATATATATATATATATATATATATATATATATATATGAGATATATTGGTGTATTGAGTTGATGGCTTTTTTGTGTTTCTGTGATGTCTGAAATGCTACAGGTACTATCCCAGCAGTGTGCAGTGGACCTGTCTTGTGTGTTGTTTTTGTTTTTCCGTTCGTAGCACCCGCCTCTTAGGGAATACCTGATACGGATTCGTACTTATCGGGCATCCCGGGGTGCGGGGCGTTACAACCCTACTCTGTCGAGCTGTAGGAAATTGGATAAAACGGGCGAAAATCAGCTTCTGAAAATTAATTGCGACTCAACCGAGTAGCACGCTACTCGGTCGAGCTACAATACAAGCTGCAAGCAGCTGGAGATGAATGCAAAAAGTGGCTCTGGAATTTAATTGCGACTCGACCGAGTATCCACATACTCGGTCGAGCAGCAGGGAGAGCCCAAAATGATCGATAGAGAGCATTCTGTTTCTATTTCGACTCGACCGAGTAGCTATCCTACTCGGCCAAGCTGCAGGGAGAGCAAAAGAGAGCTGAAAACATCTCTCTGTTTTAATTCAGTTAGACCGGGCTGAGTAACCAGCTCGGTCGAGTACTAGGGCACAATATTTCATCTGAACTTCAATTTTTTTTCATCATCTTTTCCTACTCGACCGAGCATCTATAGCTGCTCGGCCCGAGCTGCAACTTACATTTGGGGCCCAGATTCCAAACCGAGCCAGCCCTGTTTATTTTCTCTCTTCCCCAATCCCCGAGCTTTAATCCCCGAGCCCTAATCCATTCGAGCCCTAAACCCCGAGCTCCACTATTTCTCCCCCAGTTCCCCTCTCATGCCCTACTCGACCCTACTCCGGCCACGTTGCCGCGCACTCCGTCGCCCGTCGTCGCCTGCCAGTCCGCCTCTCTCTCTCTCTCTCTCTCTCTCTCTCTCTCTCTACCCCAGCCCCCCCCAACGAATCACCGCCGGCGCCCCCCCTCAACGTTGTCGACGGCGATACCCCCTCCACTCTCTCTAACCCACCCTCTTTACAACCCCCCCTATACCCGCTCCCATTATGCAGCGCCGCCTCCACCGCCGCCCAAGCACCACCTGTGCTCGGGCGACGACCGGTACCCTTACCCACCATATCGCCCCTCCCCCTCCCCCTATCCCGACCCCCTCCCTATCTATCCCTGCCCCCCTACTCGTTCACCTTCCCTATCGTCGAGCTTAATTTCGATCATGTTTTATCGAACGCATGCTGATATTTTTCTCCCTTTTAATTGCAGTAACATTGCGCTCTTCGAGGGCAATTTGGATTGGGCAGCTTGGACGATCTCATTGGATTCGCGGCTTGCCTCGCGCATAATTTTTCTGCACTCGCATCGACGCTCGTGTCTGTTCACTCTTTCCACTATTTACTTTACCTTCCGACGCAAGTCGTTTGATTGCTCGCATGATGCCCTCACGCCGAGTTAGGCCGAGGAACGCCGACACCGGCGCACCCTCCTCTAGGCCGGCACGGCACGCACGTCGTACATGCTCACCCACACATGAGCAAAATGTTGGTGAATCATCAAATCAGGGGACACGCTAAACATAGCAGTGTCCTCACTGCTGAGAACACGCTGGTTTGCCGTGAAATGAGGCTAGGATGGGTTGGTGAATAAGGAATAGAAAGTGAATGGGAAATAAAACTGTGCAAATAAAAGAGAAAGTGCTGATGCAAATGCATGGAGTGATGCAGAAAATGCAAAAAATGTTATGATGCAAATGATGTATGGACACATGCAAAATGATCGAGAAGTGCAAAATGCAAAATGGGTCCTCCCCCCCAAGCTGTGTAAGACTGAGACCCCGAAAAGACAGATGTGCACAAAATAGTATGAGGGATGGACTGGAGCAAAAGTGTGAAAAATGCATCAGACAGCGGCATCACCCTCTGGAGGAGGTGGTGGGTCCCGTTGCTGGGGACCAGGTGGAGAGTCGACAGCAGAAGGTTTGACTAGAGTGTCGGTCGAAGGGTCAGCGGGTGGTGTAGGCTCAGACGAGAGTGAGACAGTGGGTGTGTCGACAACTGAAGTGTCTGCTAGTGTGGCAACCAACTTGAGGGTAGAGGTGACAAGCCCAGCAGAAGCCTGAGAGCGAGGGTCGGTGAGTGGTGCACGGGACGGGACATGGTCTGGCCTGAGAGGAGGGGTAGGAGCGAGGATCACGATGGGAATGTGCCTCGTCCTCAGAATATCAATGATCGTGGTGAGGTCATCCTCGACTCTCCTGTGGTGAGTGGCGACCGAGCCAGCGAAGGAGTCAAAGTCACTCCTAAGTCTCGATACCTCGGTTTCCATGGTGGTCAAGTGAGCGTTAGAGACGTGAGAGCCGAGGGGAGGACGGGAGCTGATAGACACCACTCTCGAAGGACGGCCCGTGAATGAGACCCACGGGTCCTAGCTTGAAAGGTTGTAGAGGATGAACTAGCAGGGATCTCTGCTGAGGTAGAATGGAGTGGAAGCAGAGGCAGCAGCGACAGCAGATAAAGGAGACGTCGTAGACACAGAAGTGTGGATAGAAGTCACGACGCTCTCAGTGAATACTACTGCTGTTGGTGTGGTGGTGGGGGCAGGTGGAGGGACTGTGGACCCTAGGGAGATTGGCAGGAAAATGAGGAGGTCTGCGGTGACAGGTAGGGTACTGGTGGGGTCCAGCTTCGGAAAGGTTGTCTCGGTGGGGTCGGGAGCGGGAGAAGAGGCTGGCTCCGAGGTGGAAGAAAATGTAAAGTCAGGAGCAGCAGGAGCGACTGGCCCCCCAGGTCCGGTTACGGTAGGGGCAGCAGTAGTGACCTTGGGGCAAGAGGTAGAGACAGTCCCCAAGGTCGCTAGGGGGCGGTGGTGGTGCTCATACTGGCAGAGGTGGGCAGAGAAGTGTAAGCAGGTGGGGGTAGGGGTGGTGGCGGTGGGGGTGGTGGCGGTGGCGCAGGGTGGGGTGGCTGGGCTGCCACGAGGGCAGCGAGGTCAGGCTCGTCCTTGTCAGAACTAATCACCCAATCGTCTATGTCATCGATGACCGGGGCAGCTGGTGGCTCCAGGACGTGGACGGGGGAATGGGAAAAATGCAGGGAGAGAGCTAGTTAAGCATGACTGGGGGGATGTGGGTAAGGGCAGGGCGGGGGAGGAAAAGGCAGGTCTCATGGTGGGCGCCTAAAAGGTAAATCTAGTGACATGCACCGTGCAGCCTGATGATGGACATGCGGGTGAGCACATCCATCGTCAGGCGTGTAGGCCCGGTGGGGGGTCGTCAGACGAGCAGGGAGGTCTAGGCCGAGCATCTGGGCAAAATGGTAAAAAATCTGCCGCAGCAGATATTTGTGGAGGCGTGGGTGGTCTAAAGAAGGCGGTGCCACAGCCAGTGTGTTGCGTCGAAAAGTAGGAATGGGTGGATGGAGCCGGGTAAAAGCGCAGAGGTCGAGTCATCCCCATAATATGGAAAAGCTCAGGAAGGGAGAGTGTCCCGACCTATGGCCTGGAAAAAATAGTGGTGGTGAGGTGGCGATGGGCGTACCGGAGGCATGGGTGGACTATGGAAGAGGATTTCGCCTTGCTAGGGCGATATCCTCGGAGACCCGTGATGCGATGCCAAAACTGCTCGGTATCAAAATCAGCAGGCTCGTAGTCAGGGGAGAAGGCGAGTTTGTGGTCTGGGATAGTGGAAAAGTGGAAGTGTGCGCGGATCATGGCGTGCATGACCACTACTGTAAGTCCTTGGTAGCTACTGCACAAGTACTAGAGGGGGGTGAATAGTACTTTAAAATAATCAAGAGTCTAATTCCTAATTATTGTGCAAACACAAAAAACAATGCAGAATAGAATAGAACAACAAGAGAAACACAACGATGTAATGGGTTCGGATCCACCCAAGTCTCTCCGACTTGTTCCCGGTGATCCTACGTCCCAGACACCTGGATCCCCTCCGGCTACTTGAGTTAGAATCCACTAACTCAAGGTTCCACTAAATAACTTCTTGTAGAAACTACTACAAGATCAAACAATACAATGAATGAATTGTGACTCCCACAAACCGGGATCACAAGGTTCTCTCACAACCCGAGAGATAAACTTATAATAATAGTTTAAATGAAATAAATATAACTCACCACAAATTCCTATGCCTTGAGATACTTGCGGATTAGGGCACAGAAGGAATATGGAAAAGAGTTAGCACGAAACCCTAGCAACGATGAGCAGCGTGAAAATAGCTAGGTTGAAGATCTTGACCGTGATTCAGTTCAATAGAGGAATGATCACACAGCGCACAAGATCCAAAAATCTCCCTTGAGAAACTAGGTCACAAACGTGAGAGTGAGAGAGAGATTTTTGATAGAGAAAGCCTTTTGAAATTGATGAAAGAATGAATACGAATTAGATCTCAATTTCATCTCATATTAGAAATATTTCCATGTTAGAAACGAGTTAAGCAAATATGGAAAGAATCAAAACAGATCAAGAAAAATCGTGGAAATAAATTCTCCAACGGCTGGAAAAATAAAGCTGCTTAATCGGTCTAAGAAGGTTCACCGACCGACTAGTTGTCAAACTAGTCGGTCGGTGAACCTTCTTGTACCGACTAGAAGGTTGACAGAGAATATAGAGAAATAAGGAGGATAAACTAGTCGGTCACAGAAGAAACATCAACCGACTAGTTTGACAACTAGTCGGTCAGTGAGCCTTCTTGGACCGATTAATTGGTCAACAGTAAGAATGCCAAAATTCACAAGGATGATTAGTCGGTTCAAGAAGGATTTCCAACCGATTAGATCGTCATCTAGTCGGTTAGGCCTTCTTCATGAACCAACTAAGATGCACAGAAAGTCATGAAACGACGCGATAAGCTAAGGAAAGACTTTCTAGTGACTTCTATAACTGCGCTGGTCAAGCAGCTGGAAGGTAATGTCATTACCCGCTGGGGTGACGACAATGGAGCTCAGCGCCTCTAGTGTGAGGCATGTGTACGTGCAGGCGTGGAGCACGAGGAGGCGGTCGAAACCAATGGACTGGTAAATTCGAACCACCCACTGTAGGAGGATGAGGCGCTGGAGGGTAGGTATGTGTGCGAAGCAGGTGGGAACTATGGTGTGGTGGGACATGGCCAAGAAACGCTCTCGGTGAACGTCATCACAAAAGACAATGCCATAGGTCCTAAGGGTGGAGGTGGAGGTAGAGACGTGGTGGCAGAGCGGTCGTGGGGATGGGAGGAGCGGCAGGGTGGGCGGGGGTGGATGGAGTGGTGCCTCTATGGCTAGAGGCACAGGTGAGGGAGATCGGGAGGGGTCGGAAGAGGACATAGAGAGTCCATTCCACTCATCCACCTTGGGAGTGGGGGTACGTGCGTGGCGGGAATGGCGTGACGGCCGGGAAAAGGAAGAGCCATCGTTGTCTTCCTCTTCCTGGGCGGTGGCCTCAGACGGAGGCGAGGCGGCATTGTGTGACGGGTGCAAACGACTGACTGTGGTAAAGTAAATACGAGAGGAAAGAGTATAACCAAGTCGATAGTCACTGCGAATGCAATCTGTAAGTACGGGCATGCTGCAAAAACAGATGGATCCCCCAAGCTGCTCCTGATTCAGACGACTCCTCGAAACGCGTCGTAGTACATGCAATAAGAAGAAAGCAAATATATCAGGAGGCAATATCATTTATATAACGGATCGGAGCGATAAAAATCTAAAGATTAACGAAGTGGGGTGGTGGGGGTGATGGGAAGGGTGATAACGATGGTAGGGATAATGGGGAGGAAGAAGATGTAGAGGATGGGGGTAGGGCTGCTCGGCCCGAGCATAAGTTGTGCTCGGGTAGGCTGCTCGGGTGAATGGGAGGGGGCCGAACTCCAGCAGTGGGGGGGGGGGGGGGCGGTGGTAGGGGTGGTGGATGGCGGGGGAAGATAGGGGAAAATGGGGGGTGGAAGGGAAAGGGAGTGGGGGGAGGAGTCGCCGCTGGCGCTGGGCGGCGCAGGTGGTGATGCTCCGGTAAATTGCCAGAGCTAGGGTACGGGGGGTTGTTGAGGGTGAAATAGAGGGAGAGGGAGGGAGATATAGGGGGAGTTGGTGGCGTTGCTTGTGGATGGCTCGGCGTTGGGCGACGCCGACGGCGCTGCTTCGGTCGTTCGTCGGAGCGGTGGGGTGGGATTAGGGTAGATAGAGAGGGGGGGGGGAGAGAGAGATATGTGTGTGTGTGTGTGTGTGTGTGTGTGTGTGTGTGTGTGTGTGTGTGTGTGTGTGTGTGGATCAAATGACCCCCAAAAATGACCCCCTATCAAAAATCCTATGCCCCTCATTTTTTCGAAAGATCCTAACCGTTCATCTTGATCTCCACCCTCTAAATACCTAACCCACCAATTTTCAATCCGATCCCATGTGTTTTGCCCGTTCATCAACCACTCGCAAAAGTTCTGTTCATGCGAAACCGTTAAATTTGGGTCGGATGGATGAACGGGCAAAACACATTGGATCGGGTTGAAAATTTGTGGGTCGGGTATTTAGAGGGTGGAGATCAAGATGAACGGTTCAGATCTTCCGAAAAAATGGGGGGCATATGATTTTTGATAGGGGGTCATTTTTGGGGTTATTTTTGGGGGTCATTTGATCCCTCCTCATATATATATATATATATATATATATATATATATATATATATATATATATATATATATATATATATATATATATATATATATATATAGGAAAATTTTCAAATGAGAACATTTCGCACCGTGCGAAAATGTTTTTAGTTTTTTTTTGAAATTTTTTTTTTCAAAAATTCTTTTTTCCACCCTCATTATATGTTGTTATACCCCCCTCAAAAAATAATCATTGAGAAATAATGTCATTTGGCCTTCGATCAAGGCATTTCATCAAATTCGTACGTTTTGAGACCGTTAAATTTGTAACGGGTGGATGGGTGCTCTAATGCCCAACGGGTTCACCCATTATTTTCCCTGGGGTATATATTTGTATGGATTAAACATCAAAAAAAGAATTTTTGAAAAAAAAAATTTCAAAAAAAAAGATAAAATTCTTTTCGCACGGTGCGAAAAGCCCCTTTTTCGCAATGGAAGATTGCCCTATATATATATATATATATATATATATATATATATATATATATATATATATATATATATATATATATATATGAGGAGAGAGAGGGTAGGGAGGCGGACCGGCATGCGACGCCGGGTGGCGGTTAGGGCGACGGAGACGACGGCAGTTGGCGGTGGGGCGTAGTCGAGTACGAGTCAGGGTCGAGTACGTCTAGGGAAAGGGAACTCAGGGGGAATTAGGGGCTGCTCGAATTGATTGGCTCGAGTGAAAGGCAGAAGGGTTATAAACCGAGCTGACTCAGTTTGGATTGTGGGCCCCGATTTTAAGTTGCAGCTCGGGCCGAGCAGCTATAGCTGCTCGATCGAGTAGGAAAGGATAAAATAATTTTGAAATTAGGCGCAAAATTTTTTTAGGTAATATCAAAATTCTAACAATCTAAAGATTCTAACAATCTCCCCCTAACTTAAAATAAACATTGCCCTCAAAGTTGGGAGAGTATTAGATCTCGACAAAAGATCCTAGAAAAGAAAAGAAAGCATACAAAAACACTAAAATAAAAAATTTATTTATTTACACTATTGGAAAGAACACACCGCGGCAAATGGCGGATCCAAAATTTCCGTCAGCGGTGGCAATTATTCCAACGCTCCTTTTATTTCCTCCGTCAATGCTCCTCGGCCAAACGGGGCAATGGCGGCCACGTACACAACCCCAAGCATCTCCTCAAATTATGTACCTATATAAGGAAGGAGACGGGTTGTGTAAGAGAGAGATGGGGACACGTTACCAAAAAATGACATCCACACATAATATCAATATAAAATACGGAATGAAAAGTATGATGAATGTGTGAGAAAACTCCCTGGATGGTCAAATATGATGTGGTTTGAAGCTCGTCTCTGCGGCATTGAATATCAATCGAGGGAGGAAGAGATATCTCCATAGAAACTACCAAAGGAGAGGGAAGCTCGGGATCCATAATAGCATTAGTATAGACTCACCCTCGCTTGCCTCTTCTTCAGGCCCATCAATACAAGAACAATCCTCCTCGCCCACTTCGCTCCCAAGTGTGCTCGCAATCGGCTCCTCTACTCCACCATGTCACCAACCAATTCCTCAACAACTAATTGACACGGCCCAGCAGAAATAGGAGATGTCGTCATGATAATTTCCTCCATCGGCTCAACCAACTCCTACATGCCAACACTTGGTTCCTCAAATACTACTTGGCATGTGGCACTACTGTAATGACCCCAAAATTCATATACGTGTATTAATACACATTCTTGGACGTATATATATGCGTATAAATTTTTGGGAGTCCTTATGTATTTTATTTAATTTTGTCAAGCTAAAAATTATTTTTTAATAATTTTGTATGACATATGGTTTTATTAAATGAAATATATGGATGGAATACTAATGTATTGCATGTGTATTAAGTGTGTATAATTATTTTTCTAAAAGACAAATCCTAATTTTACCTAAGTGACACCTCACCCTTTGATGTGTCAATAGCTCCTTGATCCTTACCTAACCCAAGGCTTGGTGGCATGCTTAGAGGATTTTAGGGAGATGAGGTGGCTACTCTAAGAATAAGAAAGAAAGGTTTCATTCACTCACTCTCTCCCCAAAGATCAGACCGAATTCATCCCTTCCCGTTGCTTTCTCTTAGACATTAGTGGGACTGAGCACCCGTAGGGCTACGCCACCCTCACTCTGCACACCCCCGTAGCATCCCTGTCGTTGTTTGGGCGCTGTTGCTTATTCTGGGAGCCAGTGGAGGAGAAGAAGGATTTAGAGAAGGAGAAAGGTTTGAAGAAGGAGGAGCCATAGGGATTTGGGCTACCCCCTTGTCTCTCATCACCTCTAAGGTAGGATTCCATCTCCAACTAGTATTAGAGTTGCATGCTTAGTTTCATGGTTGTTGTTGTGGGTTTGCCTTTTCTTATGTTAATCCTGAGATTTGTATGGTTGTGCGCGGTGAGCAATCCTGAGATTTGTATGGTTGTGCGCGGTGAGCAATCCTAAGTTTGTATGGTTGTGCGCGGTGAGCAATCCTGAGATTTGTATGGTTGTGCGCGGTGAGCAATCCTGAGTTTGTATGGTTGTGTGCGGTGAGCAATCCTGAGTTTTGGGTGGTTTTGTGCGGAGAGCAAATTTGGACAGATTTACATGCTGATTGTTTTGCTTAGTCCTTCTAATCTAGAATTGAGTTTGCTCTGAAACTTTTATGGCCTAAAGATTGGACTGTTACCTATAACTTTCAAGTTGTGAACTTTTACTAATTCGGATTGTAATTAGAGCTAAAAATTCTATCTTGCCAACATGCCTGTTTTTACCCAGTCTGAACATATTTTACTAAAACAGTGAGCAGTCCCTCAATACTTGATGAAATTGTATGTTCTTGGTCTCGTTGGAAAGTTAACTTCAAGCTCTACAACTTTGTAGTTTTTCATTTCTGTTAGTTCTGCCTGCAATTAGTAGTAATCTGGTCATTAAGTTAGTGTAGTTTCTGTTTTCAATTCCAGCACAAGTACACTTTAGTGTAAATTCTGTAGAAAATAGAATACTCATCTAAACTTCATGAAAACTGATATGTGAATTCAGGACATCTATATCTACAATGTTCATTTAGATTGCATGTTCATGTTCTATTCAAATATATGGAGAAATGTGCTCCTCATTCTGACTGTTCTGTTTTTCCAGCAAGCTGAAAGATTTGAATGTTGTTTTAAGCTCTTTTTGAAGTTAACATTGCCATCAATGTTCTTAATTATTTATGTTACATGGTGATATGTGGTTTATGTTCTTGGTACATGCGAAATGATGATGTGAACATGGTTATACGTTTTATGAGAAATGAGAAAGGGAATGCACAAGGCGATGCATGTCCCAAATATGTGATGAACTGTGAAAAGAAAAGAAATGGAAAGTATCATGTTTCATGAAAATGACTAAGTCCTCTTAAAGGAGGGTGACATGGGGTTTGGGGGATACACGGGTAAATTAAAGGAGTTAAGGAGCGGGCAGATGATATGAATTCTCACCCGCTGTATCACTCCCGGAAGGGCGAGTTGAAAGGGTTAGAGAGGCCGCTGGTGTATCAGTGATGCACCATGATGGTAATTGATGGTTTACTCCGTTTGTCCCACAGAAAAACTGAGCAGGTCTCGCTCCAGTACCTTGCCCCGTTCGGGTATGGAGTTGCGAGAGGCCCCCTCCGGTGCCCGTGTTGCTGGTTGGGGTACCACTTTTCACCCACCCTGGGTGAAGTCCGACTCCTTAAGGTCCTAAGATTTATCCTGGTTCCAAAATGCTAACCAATGAATTAATTGTTAATCCTTATTACTCTTGTAGCAATGGTAAATGTATGCGTTGTTTACTTGTGTTTCTTTACTATGGTTCTTTTATGTTGTATTATCATTGTTGTACACCTTACCTGTTGCACGTGCACGCTTTCACATGTTCATAAGTATAGTTGTTACTTCCTCTACTACAGTAGATGTTTATGCCATGACATACACTCTGCCTGTTCACGTGCACCCTTTCCACACTTCATGTAAGGACTAGTTGAGATATGGAATTCCTACTGGGTCACGCGTTGACGTGCCCCACCGTTGACTTTTCAGGTTGGTTCTTTGAGTTGGAGGCCCCTTGACTCAGTTGGTTGGAGTTGCGGGTTGTGAGAAGTGTGGATGACTTGGGAGTGGTGTTGTACTTGGGTGAGATGTGAGTTTTTGTACATTATTGAGATGTGGGTAATATTGTATATGGATTTGTATAAGGAAGTTGTATATGAACAGTTTTATTTATATACATCAGTGATTGTTGGTTCTCTTACGTTTTGGGTTGACTGGAATGCTATATGTACTATCCCAGCAGTGCGCAGTGGACCTGCTTGTATTTGTAATTTCGTATTTTCTTCGTAGCACCCGTCTCTTTGGGAATACCTGATACGGATTCGTACTTATCCGGTATTCCGGGGAGCGGGGCGTTACAACTACATTCTTCAACTACTGGTGGGGTGAGATCCACACAAACTTCTTCATTCGGGGCTTGGTGGACCAAAACTTCATGGCTTGGCTCATTTGGAGTCACAACCAATGTGTGATCTTCCTCCTTGTAGGACTCCAAATAACGCCAAGCCGCATTCTCATCCATGTCCAAAAAGTGGCTGTTGTCCAACAAATCCACAAAATTCTGCTTCTCCGAAAGCAATCCTTCCAAGAAGAATCCAAGAAGACGCACCCTGTCAAATCCATGCTGTGGACAACCGTACACTAACTCTGAAAATCACGTCCAAGCCTGAAAAAATGTCTCACCGATGCGCTGAGTAAAGTTCACCATTCTTCATTGCCATGTTTTGGTCCTGTAAGATGGAAAAAATTTCATACAAAATTTGTGCTTTAGTACAGACCAAGATGGACTAAGATGCGGGATATAAACTTTAAACCAATTTAATGCACTACCATCCAACGAATAGGGAAAGAATTTAAGATAAAACTTTTCATCACACGTGCTCCCATCAAAATGAAGCTTGCAAGCACTCTCAAACTTCTTAATATGTAGGTAGGAGCTCTCCGCACCAAGGAATCTCGGTAGGGATTTGGTCACCCGCATGTCAAACCTAAGAGAATTTGAAGTACCTGCCATGTTTGAAAAAAAAACAATCAAAAAGACTCAAAAAGCGTAAAATAAATAAGGATGAACAATAAGTGAAAGATGAAGAATCGAAAAGACTCACACTAAGAGATAGTAATATCACACTAAAACTTTCAAAATCAATCAAAAATGCTACTAATAGAAACAGTTGTCCCTGGCAACGGCGCCAATTGATTGTGACCGGAGGACGCGCAAGGAAGCACGTCTTCCACTCCCAAGCGTAGGCATGTCAATGCAATAAAAATAACCGGTGAGTACCGGGTCGGATCACAGGGACAAGTCGTTCTATATTCACAAAAGTCGATCGATAAATAAAAATAATAGCTTATTACAACTACCTCGCTTAACGGTGGATGAGTGTGAAAAAGTGTGGTGAAATCAAAAATCTATCCTAAGTGGGTAGGGTTCGAGAGCCAAATGGGGATTTAGGATAGCAAGGCGAGAGAGTATGTGTTGTGGGTTCATTAAAATTGGTATTAATTAAGCTCTAATTACCCGCATATAACTCAATTGATTATCCGGCTAAGGACACTCAATCGGAAAATTTAACATTCAAGAAAACAATAATTTGCAATATGGATGGATGTATCATCGTAACACTAATGAAATATGAGCATGGTATTTTCTCAAATTGTGCCCTCTCGGGTCTTAACCAATCAAATTGTGCCATAATAATCATCCAACATTAACATGAAATTGTGCAAGAGGTAATTAGGGCTAAATTTAACAACCAATCACAATGAATCACAACCCAAGCAAATTAACACTACATAATCATACTAAATAAGATGAAAATCTTATACAAAAGCTTCATCCAAGTTCAATACAAATATGAGATATCAAATTACAAAAGGGGGAAGAAAGGTATCACCCAAGCTTTCATCCTAAATGAAGCCTTCCCTCTACCAATTTGCTCCTCCTCCAAGCTTCTCCATCATTCATGGCTGCCAAGCCCTAGCCCAGCCTCTTGGGGAAGAAGAGAAAAAAAAACCCCCAAAATCTGAAAGAAAATGCAAAACAGCCGAGCTCTGGCCAAAAAAAAGAACTGGGGATCAAATTTTCGCACTGGCCCCCGTTACCCAATGTATAGGCTTGCGAGTCGGGTCTTGGGCCACCCGACCCGTGGCTTCAACCGACCGCAAAAGAAAAAAGGCACCCACAGCTGGGGGCACGCGCGGAGCGCGTGCCCCCGCCACCACGCTGCAAAACGCGTGCACGCTCTACGGAAATTGAAAGGGAGAGCGGACCGGCCGCTCGGCCGGCCCACCTCCTGTTATTTTTTTAAAAAAATTATTTTTTAATTAAAAATTTTGCAGCGGCCCGCTGCTGAGAGCGGGCCGCATGCATGGGCCGACCAGCGAGCCTGCCCACAAACATGGCATTTAATATTTTTTTAAATTTCTTTTTTAAAATCCAGAATATCTTTATTGCTCTTCTTGCTTCAAATAAATCTCCAAAAATACCTAAAAATCCCAGAAAAATTCCAGAAAATTCTGGAAAATCCCCAAGACTCCCATGAGTACCTAAAAATAGGAGAAGAAGAAATTAGTCCATATGATGATAAAATAAATGTAATGACTATTATAAACATAACATTGACTTCCAAAATTCCATATAAATTATTCACATGCTCAAATAATTCTCAAAAATTGACAATATGATCAAAATAATATCAGGAGCACATGAAAAATAATAGGAAGCCAATAAAGACGATAAAATCCGTATTTTGTGCAAAGAATGAGGATAAGCCCTAAAATGAAACATAAAGTGACAATTCACACAAAAAGGCAAGATTAAGCCTAATCTTTAGCACAAAATGGGGGTAGTTAGGGGGTATAAATATACACTTTTCACTCCGAATCACTTATTCAGCTCGGTCGAGCTGAATTAAAACAGAGCGACGTTTTCAGCTCTCTTTTGCTCTCTTTGCAGCTCGGCAGAGTAGGGTAGCTAATCGGTCGAATCAAATTAGTTTCCAGAGGGCTCTTTTTCGACCATTTTGGGCTCTTCTGGAGCTCGGCCGAGGAGGTGGCTACTCAGTCGAGTCGCAATTAATTTCTAGCACAGCTTTTTGCCTTCATCTCCAGCTTCCTGCAGCTCATACTGTAGCTCGACCGAGTAGGGTGCTACTCGGTCGAGTCGCAATAAATTTTCAGAAGCTAATTTTTGCCTGTAATCTCCAATTTCCTGCAGCTCGACCGAGTGGGGTGCTACTCGGTCTAGTCGCATGTCGCTTCCAGAACGCTGTTTTGGTCCTTTTCTCTATCTTCCTGTAACTTGACCGAGTAGGGTGCTACTTGGTCAAGTCGCAATAAATTTCCAGAAGCTCATTTTTGCCTGTAATCTCCAATTCCCTGCAGCTCAACCAAGTAGGGTGCTACTCAGACGAGTCGCCTGTAGATTTTCTCCCCCAAGCTTTTGCTTCTCTATGGCGCTCTCCCCTTGGTTCCTTCGCCTTTAATTCCTCGTCGTTCAACCTGAGAAAGGAAGAACTCGTCAGCTTTTTATGTTTTGAAATTTTTATAGAAGTAAATACGTATTCATTTGTGTTTTTGATGGATAGAAAAACAAAAAGAAAGCAAAAAATAATTGATAGAAAGTCGGATTGCCTCCCGATAAGCGCTTGTTTTAAGTCTTTAGCTTGACTCCCTCAAGATTTTCATTGAATATTGGGCGCATACGAGATGCGACCGTCATGTTTACCGATGATCCCATGAGGCGGTATTTGACGCGCGTCTTCAAGGTGGCTCCCCTCGGTTATAAGTATAGGAGCTCCCGACTCTCGATGGTGCAATGAATTGTCCGGAGCCTCCTCATCGAGCACACGTAGATAGGTGGATACCGCCTTATTATTACGGCATCGCCGTCGTCATCAATGCCCATCTTCACCGGATCCTTGGTGAACTCTTCCACGGCATATTCAACTGTGGCCTCATCTTCCAGGAGCTTAAGGTAGCTCACACCTCCTTGTGGGGCACGTTCCCTTATAGTCTTTTGTAGCTGAAACTCCACCTCTATATCACCCACATTCATGGAAAGTGTTCCCTCACGAACATCTATTAGCACTCCAACCGTCGCCATGAACGGACGGCCCAATATGAGTAGAGAGCTCCCTTTTTCCGGCATATCCATGATGATGAAATGCACCTGTACGTAAATTCGGAGAGGTATCTGCAAAATGATGTCTCGAGCTATCCCCATCGGATACGTGATGGAGTGGTCCGCCAACTAAATGGACATGTCGGTTGGCTCAAGCTCTGTTACGGTATGTATCCTCCTGAAAATGGAGAGCGGCATCAAGCTGGTGCTGGCTCCCAAGTCTATCAACGCCCGGCTAATAGGGGTGCCGCTGATGTAGCACGGCACCGTGAAGCTCCCGGATCCGACAAATTCGTCAGAAGATGGGTCTTGATAATAGAAGTAGAGTCCTCCAAAAGTTTTACTTCCTCATGTTTCTGCCTCCCCGTAATGAGTTCTTTCAAAAATTTTGCGTACGTGGTAATCTCGGTTATAGCATCCATGAAAGGAATGTTTAGTTGAATACCTTTTAAGAGCTCCACGAACTTAGCATACTTCTTTTCTGTCTTCGCCAATGCTAATCTCTGGGGATACGACAGAGGAGGTTGACTTGCCCTTTCCTTAGTGGCGTCTTTTGGAGTAGAGTTTTTGGAAGTAGCGATGCTATACTCCGGCCCTATGGTGGTGGTGGGCACGGTAGAGGGCGAAGCCTCTTTCTCTCCGATAGTGCTAGGCTCATTAATAGCCTTTTACTTATCGTCGCCAATGAGAACATCTTCATTTTGAGCCTCCACTGTCGTTTCTTGGATTGCTCTGCTAGAAATCGTCACAATTACAGTGTCGGTTTTCTTTCCTCCTTGGGTGGTAATGGAGACTATTGCATTCGCTTGAGCCCTAAGATTGGGCTCTGGTTGTGAGGGCAGTCTTCCTTGGGTCTTCAAGAGTTGAGATGTCTGACCCTTAAGCTCATCAAGGGATGTATTGATATTCTTGAATTGAGCGGTGGTGTCATTGTTGAATTTAGTTTGTTTGCTCATGAATGCTTCCAATGTGGCCTCTAAGTTGGGCTTTGGTGGTGCCAGCGCATATTGTTGTGGAGGGGGGCGATTGAAGTACCCTGGTGGTCTAAATGGCCCAGATGGCCTAAACCCATTTTGTTGTTGTGGCCCTTGTTGTTGGGGAGGTGGTTGTAGTGGCCTATGGAATTGTGGAGGTTGCAGCCCTCCATTAGGATTTCTATAAGAAAGACTGGGGTGGTTCCTTGCTGCTGGATGCTGTCATTGGTGTCGTCCATCTCCTTGCACAAAATGTGCATGCTCATGTGGCATGTCGGCTCCATCATATGACCCTTCATGAGGGACATAGCCTTGCTCTGGAGATTCTTCGTGAGTAGGGTAGGCTGGAGTGCTAGAGGTGGTTGGAATAGCATCTAACCGTTATTCGATTCTTGCTACCTGTTTACAAAGAGTTTCTATATGAGTATCAAGGTGACTAACAACCTTTACCTCGGGGTTCTTAACAATGATGCGCTCCTCGCTCCATTGTTGGTTGTTAGCAGCCATGTGCTCAAGCAGAGATATAGCTTTTTCAGGCGACTTAACCAAACGGGCGCCTTGTGCGGCGGCATCTATGATCATTTTTGTGCTCGGCTGAGCCTGTTGTAGAAACTCTGGACTAGATCACAAGCCGGGATTCCGTGATGTGGACACTGGTGCTGAAGATCCTTAAACCTCTCCCAGGCTTCATAAAGGGACTCTTGAGGCAATTGCTTGAAATTGGAGATGGCACCTCGGATCCTCACCGTTTTGGACGGTGAGTATCCACGAATGCCAAAGCCAGTTTCTCCCAAGTGGTGAAGAGGTTGGCCGGATGGGCGCGCAACCAGTATGAGGCCTTGTCCCTTAAAGTAAAAGGGAATAGCCTAAGCTTTATGGCATCGTCGATTACATCCTTCACTTTAAACGTGTCGCACTTTGCTAAGAAAGAATCGATGTGATAATTAACCCAGTTTTCAGCTCGAAGCTACCCGTCGCCAGTTGCGGCCTCAGAATAAACGAAGTACTCCCATAGCTCGGTTTCATATGGTCCTGGATGGACCCAGTATGAGGCAGAGTGATGGTACACTCTGACATCAGATCAGAAGATGTCTGACCCCTTGCCAAAGCTCTGAGTGTTCATGCGGGTTTTTCGATCTCGGGATCAAAAAGTAATTCCTTGTCAATGCTTCCGAGGCAAGTAATCATGCACAACCAAAACCACTCAGAATAATACCGTGAGTAGCAAAGTAATTAATGAGAATAAAAGGATGGTAAGACAAGATATGGTTAAAATTGCTAACAATTTCTTCAAATTAAAATAGCCTAAGTAACGCTGTACAATCCCCGGCAACGACGCCAAAAACTTGATGCACCCGGAGCTAACACCTAAAAGCCACGTGGCAGTGTCACTAATGCCAGGCGCTGAATGGTTTCCAAGTATCAGTTCCGGGCTCACGAACGCAAGCGGACGGTATCAAGTTATGTCAGGACTTCTGCGTCACTGAATTCACCGCTAGGACCATCAGAGGTCGATGCTAGGTCAGGACTTCTACGTTGCATTGGTTTTATTGGGGATTGTAGCATCTAGAAAATGAATTCATGCGTCAAGACATAATGAATCTAAAATACCGTATTCACCCAGCTCACACGATAGATGCATACGGTATATGCGTTAAGGATCAACAATAATCTCAACACTCTCGTGGTTTGAATACTCTCAACTCGTACCACTCTTGTGGGTCCGAGCTTCGAGGTATTTTTGTAACGACCCGCTTTCGGGGGCCCGTTACTTATTTGATATTTGCGCAGGTCCTGCAGTTTACCAGTGAAAACAAAATAGCCACAATCCAGAGATGTACCAATACTCAAACCAGCGTACATTATTACAGTCCAAATTAAAGTACAATAGCAAGCAGCACTCTCTCACCAATACATCAAGAAAATACAGAAAGGAAAAGCGGAAAGGAAATACATAACATAGTACACTCCAATACAAACAGCTAAAATTCTGCAGTCTCCAGGTCGTACTCTGGCTCTGTAAACTCAGGGGCAATTTCTTCAACCTGGTCGTCGTCTGTCGGTGCCATAAATGGAACCGAAGGTAAGTCATAATAATTCTAAATATAGAAAAGAAGCAGTGCACAAGTATGACAAAAAGCAACTACGTACGAGCAAACCAGAGTGAAAAGTAAAGTACTGAGCAACAACTGTATACAACTGAGTGGTAAAAGTAAACTGAACTGGATAGGATAACAACTGTACTATGGTAGAGCAAGTGTGAAGCAGGCTAAGCAAGAGAAACATGCTACCGCTATAGCTAAAGGTACGACAAGTAAAGTACTGTGACTGCACAAGTGTAGTAAGTAACGTACATGGAACGTGTAGGGTAGCTGTGACTGAATTAGCTAAATATAGGGTGATCGTGATGAAGATCGATGGTGTTACATAATCATGACTCACATCCTTGTGGTCCAGCGGAACACGGCCAGGGAAGTGACTAAGCCAGGATCACTACCCCAAGTCTAGCAAGGGTGATCCAACAAACTTAGCCAAGCACATTGACCGGATCATGGTCCATTGAAGGAAGCTTATCATTCTTATGTGGGCCACCGACAAAAGCTTACACACTAAACTACGTGACTCAAGTCGGAGAGTACAATATGTGACCATCGAGTCCATCTCTTGCCTGGGCACGACCCAGACGAATGCCGAAAACCCAGGCAGCTAGACAGGATGCTGACATGCAGCATTTTTGTTTGTCGAAACACAGGCAGCTATACATGATTGCCGAAAACCCAGGCAGCTAGACATGTAGATTGAACTCCAGTCACTCCCGCACTCTCTCAAACTATGAGCTACCCCAAAACCCCAGTGAAGTTTCAAGTGTTGTATGTACATGTTCCTTTCATGAGTTCCACAAGATGTTTCACAAGATATTCCACCAGATATTCCCCATGTTACTCAAGATGTTATCAATTCCTTGTTCACGATGATAGTTACCAGGACCACTGGTTTTAAAACCAGAAAGCAAAGCAGAGCAGATGCTAAGAAATTTGAGGATAAAGACAAGTCCAACAAACATGGAATACAAAAACTGTTGGTGTAGGGGTGGTAGTTTCGTTAGCACACAATTTACCCAAATTGATGATTGTGTGTTACAACCACCAAAGTTGAAAGTTGGCAAAGTAATCGGTAGTTGATTACTTCCCTTTTAGATTAGGTCTCTAGTTCGGTTCAAGTCAAGTAGCCGTTCGGAGGCTATAGTGATGTTCTAAGTTCACACGGGTAGACTTATCTAATTTTCTAATTTTAGAATTAGTTGTGACTTACCAATTTCGAGGCTGTCGTAGCTAGCCGGAATTTGATCTAGGGCTTCCTCTGAAGTAGGTGCACAATAGTTTGTACCCGCAACACAAAAACATTGATTAAAACACACAACGTTCCAATCTAAATAATCTGATCGTTCTGATTTTCAAAACTGGCTAAAACGGTTTCAGAAAATGTTCTAAATTTTTCTATAGCCTAGATATGTTGAAAATAATTTTACTGCAGGAGGAAATATTTTTCAGATGCTTCTGTTAATTTTTATAATTTTTCAAAGCTCAAAATCAATTTAAAAATCTATTTTTCAATTAGTAACGTATTTATTCAACAATTTATTCTGAATGCAATTTACATCGGAATGTTGCAAGTGAGCTATAAAAATGACCGTCTCGAAGAGTTCTTTTAACTTATATTTTTATCATATATAAATTTACGTAAAAATAAGAAGTTTTGAATTTTTAAATGAAAATGACGTATTTAAGTTCTGGGCTTAAAAATTAATTCTGGACAAACTAAGCTTCGGATTAAGACGAAACTAGCGACATGGGGTCCAGAATATCATTTCTGATTTTCTGGGGCTATCCACACATTTTTTTGGCCCCTGTATAATTAGTTATGGATTTATAACCCTTAAACTCTATTAATAATTAATTAAAATTACGTAAATACGAAATATATTCGTATTTACGAGAGTGCCATCGCGAATTTTTACTGTTGCTCGTTCGTAGCGATCGCCGGAGGGAGGGATCTTCGGCGTTCAGCGACGGCGGCGAGAGCTACGTCGAAGGGGGAGGAGGCGGCGACGGCGGTGGTGATGGCGAGCGGTGGCGGCGGCGTTCGAGGCGACAGCGTCGACGAGAGAGCGGTGGAGGCGGGCTGTGGGGATCTCCGAGAGCGAACAGCGCCGTTCGACGACCACGGCGGAGGACGGCGGCTGGGTCTGGGCGTGGGGTGTAGGGGAGAGCACGGTCTTAAACCGGCGGTTTGGGACCTAAACCGAACCAGACCGTATAAGTAGCGGTTTCTCACAGGCCAGACCAAACCAGACCGCCAGACCGGCGGTTTCCAAGCTGACGAAAACCGCTTAGAGCGGTTTGGTTCGGTTTGGAACCGCGGTTCAGAGATATGATGACGAAAAATCCCCTCGTATACCCAATTTTGCTAAATATAGACTTTGTCGTTAAAATAATTTAATGACATGGCACTACAGAGTTATTATTTCAGAACTTTGTGCAGTGAGGATCCCGAAGTAGATTTTTTAACAACATTGTTCACTTGCAGCCTTGTAGGTGCCTCTTAATTATTATTTCCATACTTCTGTAATGAGAGTGTGAATGATATTTTACCTAAATTTTTTGCTATTGGTTGTAGATACACAGAAGAGGAAGGGCGCTGTCACGATTTAGAAATGTCATCAGTGCTGGAAGCTTAGCTGAGGTAAATAATCCAGATTGATAATTTGATATATTATTCTACTTTGTAAGGCAGAAGTAATAAAATGAGGGATATAGTAAATAAGTATCAACCAGAGAAGTTCAACAGGCAATTTTAGTACACTAATGAATGAATCACTATCTCTCCAGTTTTTGTGCAATGCCGTTTGTAAATTTTTGATACTTGTTCCTTCAAATAGTTCAGAAATCAAAACTTGTGTGAAAGTTCTGCAGCAGATTGCTTAATGTCACTGAGCAGATGTTTAACCATTGAACAACTTGTGTCTTGTTTCTAAATTTTAAATATTGTCCAAATATGCTCTGTTTAAATTTGCTGACTGTTCTGTGTAATTGCAGAACATTACCATCAAGATTTTTGTCCCTCTATTTTTCAACATGATGCTCAATGTGAAGGATGGGAAGGGGGAGCATCTAAGAAATGCATGCTTGCCAACTCTGGCCTCAATATCAGGTCAACTGCAGTGGGAAAACTACCGTGTATTTTTAATGAGATGCTTCAAGGAAATGAAAGTTAAGCCAGACAAAAGAAAAATCATGATACGCCTGATATGTGAAGTCTTGGATATGTTCCATTTTTTCAGTTCATCTGTTAATGATGGTAGAAACGAGGATTTAATTCCAGAATATGCTGAAGGCAATCTGAGTGTTGCGGTGGTTCCTTGTCCAGAATCAAATATACCAATTGAAATCTAAACATTCTACAATACAAAATTTAGAGCAAGTTGGTTTCAGCAAGTTAAGTTTCACTGTTTCAGCAAGTTGACTTTGCATCTTCAAGCTAAGATCATAGGTAGGAATAAAGGATCGACAATCTTGCCCTGAGTCCACCGCTTCAAGTTTCAACATCTCCAGTGTAGCCTTGGGCTGATCAATTGGTACCATGTGGCCGGCATTATGCACCTACAATGTGTTAAACAAAAGAAAACAAAACAAATGAGCTAATGCTTGCTGAAGCTAATGCATAATATGTAGACCGGATCTTTAAAAAAATTTTAAAAAATTTAAAAACATAAAGTATATTTGTGCCAAACTTTCCCGTGCTGTTAGCACGTACATCATCATGTTTGTGTGAGACCTTCCCACCACCAGACTAGACGTTGGCATTCATCATAAAACTATGAGTGAAATGTAACTTTTGCATATGGAATTACATCCACAGAAATCAGTGACTATGAGGTGTCTTACACAGTTACACTAGTGTCTATGTATTCATCAGCTTGTTAATGTTAACAAGGATAACATGCCGACCAACTTCCAGTAATTGATTTTCAATGTTGATGCTTCCAACACTCTCAATATTGAAAAGAAAATAATAACATAGGCAAGTGGTTGACATTGTGCATATAGTCAAGTTTCTCAATCATGGTAGACATAGGCAATTTAATTCGTCAAGTTAGCTATGTTTTATTTCCTAAAAGCTTTGTTTTATTTCCTAAAAGCAGCAATCATTTCCTAGTAGCACACTTCTCTGCTAAATTTTTTGGGATATATGTTTCCAGAAATTTCACATGCACATAAATAAAATTCAAGTGTATATGTTTCCAGAAAACAACCTGATGCTACACCTCCGCTGGCTTAGGTTGCAATAAGAACTGTGGAACAAGTTAGCCAAGTCCAAGATCCTATTCACCAAATAAACGAACTAATTAGAAATGCACTATTCTATGCATAATAACTACATAAATTATATGCAAACTTCATAATTAAGATGTTAGAGATGTGTCACCCATAGAGTAAAGTGTGAGACTTCTGATTAAGTAGTAGTGTCCAAGGATGTAAGATCTACATTGGTTTGAACGAGTTCTACAATACTCAAAAGAATCGAAAGATTAGTAAATAAACAACGTAGGCACGAATTCATGAAAGATAAGTATATAAAAACATGAAACAAGACTTCATTTCACATATTATATATTTACCTGTCTCCAATTCGTCAACAAGCTTCACGTAACTTTCAAGATCAATGGTGTGTCGTGCACGTATCCAGTTTTGAGCACAAATGAGAGCCTCTACTGTACTAGGAAGTAAAGAACTACGAAACGAGTCCAAGATTCTACCACCCGTGCTAAAAGTAGATTCTGAAGCTACCGTAGAAAGTGGTATGGCATACACATCCTTTGCAATCAAACTCAAAATCTTGTACTTAGAAGAGTTCACTTTCCACCAGTTCAAGACATCAAAATTACCAGGAGTGTGAGGCTCACGAGTTTCCATTAGGAAGCGATCAAGTTCAGTTTTGGGCTGATCTCCATCATTTTCATCAACTAGTTATGTGAAACCACTTTCAAAATCCATTATAAAATCATCTCCATCAACATCTTGTGCAGCTTGTGCTTGTGCTTCAGCACCTTGAGCATGTACCTCATCTCCATTAAGAAATCTATATTGGTCAAAAAGATGCTCCAAAGTTTCTCTTACTTTTCTTGTTCCACTTGCAGCTTCATCTTCATTACCGCCATTCATGATCTTAAAACAATATTTCAAATGTATTATCTTGTATCGAGGATCAAGAACTACGGCAACAAACATATACTGATTGACCTTATCAGTTACCCAATACTTGTTGTATTTCTTCCTCATATTTTGACCCATAGTTCTCAAAAAAATGTCATTACTTCCACTCCAACGGCGCAATTGACCGTCAATTTTAACCAAGGAAGCAAACATAAATGTGTTAGTATTGTACAGTTTGAAAGTAACAAATTATTCTTTTATAAATAAATAAGGGCTTACTGAATTTGACGAGAACGACTCTTCCGTTGTTTAAAATTTAAATAACAATACAACAGTTACAACTGCACCACAAATATGACACACAAAGTCACATATATATTAGGAGCTAAATGATAAAAGATTCACATGTGTGGCTAAAACAAAAGAAACATACCTCACTTCAGGGTTGGTGCAAATGTTTCGAATGAATAGCGGATAAACCTACATATAGAGAATATTGCCTTTAGGGTCACAGTTCATGCTTTGAACCCACTAATGTGCACTAAATTTATTTTAAAAAGGCACGCAACAATTGAATGTACCAAGTACTAGTATACTAGATGTAAGAGCAATATCTTGTAAGCATATACCTAAAATTTAAGCCGATACACGATAGGTATATGCTTAACTTATAATATATGTCAACTTTTGATTATCTTTCTGTTGTGGGAATATTCTAATCACACATGACCATAACAACTTCTCATTCAACAATGCTAGAGAGTTCCTGTAAGAAGATAAAACCACAATTCCGTTCATCACAGAATTCATGGTAAAAAGATAGCAGAGTTAATGAAAGTGTGAATACCATAAATATGCCAACTTTGAACTTATATGAGAGCCTAACGTCATGGTTATGCCACCAACTACTTAGAACAAAATGAAGGACTTAATGAAAGTGTGAATACCATGATCCATTGCTTTTATCAGCAGTACATGGAATCTATTTTTTAGCTCCATTGCTTTATGCTAGCACAAGTACAAAACACTATGAAATGATTCGGCTTAAAATCACATCTTTTCAGCTCCAAGAACTTTGTAAGAGCAGTCTCTCTATCTTTTTTCTAAGCATATCCAGTAACCATTGTATTTCACGGACCTCAATTTTGAAATTCAGTCAATCAAAGACCAAATTAGCCTCATCCATTTTTTTCCAAACACTGCGTACATATCCAACATCGAACTCTCGATAAACACATTAAATTAAAAATCTTGCAAAAGAGTGAAAATCAACCAAAGATTTTATCTTTTTCCCTTTTTTTTCATTTTCTTCATCAAATCAATCAATATATTATAGACCATGATGCGACAAGTAAAAGAAACCCAAAAAAACATACACAGATAGATAGAGAAAGTGTGTGTGTGAAGGGGGCTGATGTCTGACGAAGGTGGGCCCCGCCGTTGGCCAGAGGGTGGAGGTGGAAGGCTGGAAGCGCTGCCTCGCGCCGGTGCGCTTCCTACGGCGGGTGGTGGGTGGTGGCGACTGGCGAAGCCGGCCTCGGGTAATGAAGAATCGAGGTGTAACCTGAGAGCCTGAGAGGGACTGGAAGTCTGGAAGGGAGCCGCCTCAAAATTTTATGAAGCTGGCCGAAATCGAATCGCCGATTGCCATTTGCCGTTGCCGATCTCAGGAACTAGAAGTCGAATGGAGCCGCCGATCTCTGGAACTGGAAGAGGCTAGCTAGGGTTCTTATTTCTACTTTCTAGGGACTAGGGTTACTTTACTGGGTTAGTTTTAACTTTTAAAGCTTATTTCGAATCGTTCTCAGTCTGTAGAGTTTTTTAGACTATATAATTGATTTTTTTTCTTAAAATTTAATAAAAAACAAAAACAAAAACGTGACCCGTCACCCGGTCTACGAGGAGACTACGGCTGAAGGCTGAAGCGGCAGCTGGCTGCGGCACAATTCCACATTTCCAAATTTCACGGCACATTGGCACAATATCTAATAGTCGGTTCGGTTCGGTTTAA